>JBBPSU010000195.1:0-18191 GCA_038093755.1 Tylopilus microsporus | reverse complement strand
GTTCCGAAGACCTCGCATTTGTCTTCTTCGGCTTTTTGCAGTTTCGGGCGATGTGCCCTACTTCTCCGCAGTTGTAGCAGGTACGGGTATCACCGGCGTACTGCATTCCTATCTCCATTGGAGCTCCGCGGCCAGGCTGTATTCCTGTAGGCGTAAACCGTGGTTGGCTTTGCCCTTGCTGGCCCTGGGAAGGACGATACTGTCCTCGGTAGGGTTTCTGAGCAGTCCTAGCCGCTCCTCGCTCTTCGTGGATTCTTTCCAACGTTTTTCTGTAGACATCATACCGTTTATAAAGTTCTTCATAATCGTCGTCATCGATGTCGCAATGGAGAGAAACCTGCTGATAGGTGGCGAACCTAATAGCCTGCTTGAGTAGGTGCGCTGCTTCTCCTTCTGAGACCTTTGCTTCTCTTTTGAGTATATCGAACTTCTGAAGAAAGTCCGATGTAAGCATGGTTCCTTGCTGGAGGGCCTTCAACTCCTGATACAATTGGTATTCGAGAGTCGAAATCTGGAAGAAATTGGTGATTTCCTTTTGGAAGTCAGGCCAGTCGGGCCAGGCGTCATCTCCTAGAAAATCATTGGAGTCCTTCTTCTTCTTTACCTCCAAGTCGAGGTATTTCTCCATTGTCAATTGAGCGAAGGGTTCGGCCTTTCCTTCGAGACGGAGTAAGACCGCCGTTGCCAGTACCTTGTCTGACTTCCAGTTTTGAGCTGAAACCCAGAGACATATCTTTGTCCACCAGAGGCGGAACTTCTTCTTGTCTCCGTCCCATTTCCCGGGATCCGCGATCTTCTTGACCGTCTCTTCTTCTTTCTTTGCGTTTTCTTTGAGAGCGTCAACCAGTGCATCTCGGAGATCATCCATGTTGAAGGGGTTTGACATCGTTGCTTACTACTAAGTATCTTTCAACCTAGTTCTGGGCAAGTTTTCTGATGTATCGTATCGAGGGGGCGAATATCGATTCTTCGCGAGTTGTCGTGAATCTTCTGAGGCAACGTCTTGCGCTCAAGTAGGTAGTCTTATCCAAGTGTAACGACCTAAACTTTAGAGTCGTAACGCTCGAGGGCAAGACAACAGTTGACCAGTGTTCAAGGCTTCAAGACTAAACGTTAAGTCCGAAGCGAGTAGATGAGGATAGGGAGCGGTACCCTTAATTCGCACTCAAGTCTAGGATGAGGTTTGAACAAATGGATAAGACTATCGTCGTAGGTACTTTACATGGGTTTAAATACTGGAGAGAGATGCGCACAGACCGAGCTATGAACTACTACGTATGGACGAGCTATGCTACGTACACAGCCGTGCACAGTCGAGGCTGTACGAATAAGAAAGTGGAGTCATACGATGAGCGAATGGAAAAGGGAAGAAGATCATACGATACGTTAGCCAATGAAAGGAGGAAGAAAGGATGAAATCGTAACAAGAGGAGCCTTGGTAAAGCATTCTTTGAGATCGTTGAATGCCTTTTCTTGCATTGGTCCCCATTCGAAGGGTGTATCTTTTTTGGTGAGATCATTTAAGGGTCTAGTGATGTCAGCAAAATTAGCAATGAAACATCGATAGTAATTGCAAAGGCCGAGGAAGCCTTGCACTTGTTTTAGTCTAGTCAGAGTTGGCCAGTCGAGGACTCCTGCCACTTTCGACTTCTGCATTTCAACGCCTTCTTTTGATACAACCATCCCGAGGAAATCCACCTTCTTTTGTTCGAAATGGCATTTTTTGGGTTTGATGTAAAGGTCATTCTCTTGTAGACGTTGGAGGACTTCCTTGACAATTCTCCTATGTTCCTCTGTTGGTCTTCCTTTGGTGAAGATGTTGCAGTCGTCCATAAAGATGATGACAACCGTGTACATGTCATTGAAGACGTCGTTCATCATCTGTTGGAATGTGGATGGGGAGTTAGTTATTCCAAAGTACATTACCAATGGTTCGTAAGAACCGAGAGGTGTAACGAAAGCTCCTTTCCATTCGTCTCCTTCTTTGATTCAGATATTGTTGTATCCCCATCTGAGGTCCATGGTGGTGAAAAGATCGGCACCTTTGAGTCGATCTATGAGCTGAGGAATTAGCGGTAATGGGTAAGCATTTTTGATGGTTCTGTCATTGAGATAACGATAGTCAATGACCATTCGTTTTTTACCATTTTTTTTGGGAATAAAGAACATGGGTGACGTTTGAGGGGATTTGGAAGGTCGAATATAGCCCTTTTTGAGTTCCTTCTCAATGAAGGTTCTTACTTCTTCCATATCTGGGTCGGATAGAGGAATGATTCATCCTTTTCTGGGTTCAAAATCGGGTTTGAGATCTATGGCATGATCCCATGGTTTTCTGATCGGCATTCATTCTGATTCATTCTGTGAGAAAACATCAAGATAATCATGATACTGAACGGGTACTTTTTCCTTGAGCCCTTCTTCGATGGCTCGTTGGAACATGGAGGCTGGTAATCGATCTTTCTGTCGGAATTTGCATTGATTGGTGCATCTAGAAAATGTTAGTTCTCTTTTTACCCAATCGACCTTCAGGTTATGACGTTCTAGCCAATCGTATCCTATGAAGAGTGAGTGCGTTCCCAAAACGGTGACATAGAAATCTGCATATTCAAAATGTCCTTGAACATCAAATAATACTGTGACCTGATGCGTGATTTTTCCTATTGCTCCTTCAGAGCCATCCGCATTTGTCACTATGATTGGTTTGGTTAGTTTATCCAAAACAAGATTGTGATATCTGCAAAAGTCTAGATCAATAAAGGAATTAGAGGCCCCTGAATTGAGTAGGGCATAAAGATCTGCTGATTTCCATCCAGTTGTGGTTTTGAATCGGAGACTTGTTCAGAGGGTGAATTGTTTCTTGGTGTCGAGGGATTGTGATGATATTTCTGTGGAGCAGTTAGTCATAGGGGAATTAAGCACGTCTTTGGACGCCGCACTTTCACTGAAAGACACCCCAAAAATAGATCCTATCGTGCATACAGGAAAATCGTCGTCAGTATATTCTTCTAGATCATGAATACCCTCTTCATTCACAATCATTGGCCTTTTAAAGCCTCCTGTTGTTTAGCCTCAACCACAAGCTTGTCTCGCCAGTAGGCTTCTGCTTCAGCCGTTACATAAGCAGCGTTGTGAGAGGCGTACCCCCCTCCTATGGCCGTCTGTGGCTGAACCGGTGCAAGTTCCAAAGACCTCACATTCGTCTTCTTTGGCTTCTTACAATTTCGGGTGATGTGCCCTATTTCTCCACAGTTGTAGCATGTGCAGGTATCACCGGTGTACTGCATCCCTATCTCCATTGGGGCTCCACGGCCGGGCTGTGTTCCTGTAGGCGTAAACTGTGGTTGGTTCTGCCCTTGCTGGCCCTGGGAAGGACGATACTGTCCTCGGTAAGGCTTTGGGGTCTGAGCTGCCCTAGCCGCTCCTCATTCCTCATGGATCCTTTCCAACGTTTTCCCATAGACATCATATTGTTTGTAGAGGTCATTGTAGTCGTCGTCATCAATTTTGCAGTGGAGAGAGACCTGCTGATACGTGGCAAATCTGACCGCTTGTTTGAGCAGATGCGCTGCTTCTCCGTCTGAGACCTTTGCTTCTTGTTTGAGTATGTCGAACTTTTGGAGAAAATCCGACGTAGGTAAAGATCCCTGTCGAAGGGCCTTAAGTTCTTGGTACGACTGGTATTCGAGGGTCACGATTTGGAAGAAATCTGTAATTTCCTTCTGGAAGCGAGGCCACATAGGCCAAGCATTGTCTCCCCCAAATGTCTCCTGTGTCGTTCTTTTTCTTAATCTCTTTGTCTAGATATTTTTCCATCGTCAATTGGGCAAAAGGTTCGGCCTTTCCTTTGAGACAAAGTAGGACCGCCGTTGCCAACACCTTGTCAGATTTCCAGTTTTGAGCTGACACCCAGAGACGTATTTTTGTCCACCATAGGCAGAACTTCTTCTTGTCACCGTCCCATCTCCCAGGATCCACGATCTTCTTGACCGTCTCTTCTTCTTTCTTAGCATTCTCCTTGAGAGCGTCAACCAGGGCGTCTCGGAGATCATCCATATTGAAGGGGTTCGACATCGTTGCTTACTACTAAGTATCTTCCAACCTAGTTCTGGGCAAGTTTTCTGATGTATCGTATTGTATCGAGGGGGCGAATATCGTTTCTTCACGAGTAGAGTAAATCTTTTTGAGGCAACGTCTTGCGCTCAAGTATGTAGTCTTATCCAAGTGTAACGACCTAGACTTGAGTCATAACACTCAAGGGCAAGACAATTGAATAACCAGTGTTCGAGGCTTTAAAGCTAGTCGTCAAGCTTAAAGCGAGTAGAAAAGATAGAGTTGGAGCAGTATCCTTAATTCGCACTCAGGCCTAAGGCGAGGATTGAACAAATGGATAAGACTATCGTCCTAGGTGATTTACATGGGTTTAAATACTAGAGTGGGCTGCACACAGACCGAGCTATGAACTACCTAACAAGGATGTGCAATGCTGCACATACAGTTATGCACAGTCAAGGCCATATGAGTAAGAAAAGTGGAGTCATATGGTAAACCAATGGAAAAGAGGAAGGGAATCATATGATACGTTAGCCAATGAGAAAGATGAAAAAAGATGAAATCGTAACACAGAAACCTGTGAAAGAGGGATTTACAACTGTAGAGAATGATGAACTCCTACAACATTCAGAGATGAGGTTCAACAAAATGATTAGATGCTAGTTCCATGAGGTCTAACTTAAGATACATGAGTACAGACTAGAACCTAGATATAGGTATGAAAAGGTGCATGGACCATGCCCATGTATGGTACAAGGAAGACAAGAACACAAGAAAGAACATACATATGGCAAGCCAATGAGAAAAAGAGGACAGAGTATCATACAATGTACAAGGCAAAGACAAGAGAAAAAGGAAAAGAAGTCACACAGTGTTGAGGTCCAAGAAAGCGAGCAATCATAACAGGATGTGTGCATTAGACTCTGAATGCTAGGTAATAAGGTAACCATGACTCAGAAGTCCCAGGCAACTCAGTGACTGTGGAAGGATTGGATAGCAGCATAGTATACAGAGACATACATAGGTGCAAGTGAGAGAAGGAGGTGATGAGTCCACAGTGTTGTTTCTTAGGAATTAGATCAATAAATGCTAGGTGAATCTACTATATCCAATTCTCCAGACCCAATCTGGTTATAAGCTGATGCTAGGACAACTCTAACAATCAGATCAAACACTAGACAAAGGAAAAGATCTTGCTAATGGATGAGTTAGTAACTTAACCAATTGGCACTCTGGTTGTTCTTCCTTATCCCGAGTTAGACTCAAGGAATAGGGCTTTTGCTAATGGTGTAGCAAGTAAGCTCTGGTGGGTCAAGTGTGGGAATATTACCCAAAGGGTCACTCAGTTCACATGCAATATGGGTTATGTAAACCTGCTATATTGGGAGTACTGGAGTGCAAGAACTATGTGTAAGAATAAGCAGACTAGGCACTTAGGTATTCTTAGACTAGATTTGTCTAAGTTACAATGTCAAATGATATGACCACCTAAATGGCTGTGCAGCTTATGTAAGGATCAGTCTTTCTGCCTAAGTGACTTTTCTATGAAGATTAGATAGTTTTCTGCCTAGTGCCATCCAAAATGAGACTTCTCTTCAAATGTCTAAAGATCTGACTTGTCTTTTCTGCAGTCAATTCTGCACTTCTTATATACATAGGGGTGGTGGCTATGTTGGGCTATGCAAATCCTTCCAGGCTCTGCTGAGCTTCTTGTGCCATTGGTGCCTTTCTGGAAATGCAAGGCAATGCTAAAGTATTAATGCCATTGGTCAGCTATTTTTGTTGCTATGCATGGCTATGCATGGCTGTGCATGTTTCCTTTTCTCATTGGATGGTAGCTTGAAGGTAGTGTATGGCTGTGCTTGCATAGGTTTGTGGCTATGCATCTCCATAGAAACCTTGGCTATGTCCATTAAAACAACTGACTCAGTTTGAACCAAGTTGAATCAAGAGTAAACTAGTTCTTGGGAGGTGGTTTGCCTCATCTGCTCACTGCTATGCTTGAGTGGCAATTGGGCAGCACTCTAAGAAATACAATGAATAGGTGTGTAGTACTATGCAGCCTTGGATTAGCATTAACCACAAGATTAGTGTAGTTAAGTAAGATAACAATATACATAGTATCAATAGATGAAGATTCATTAATATCTCAATGGAAAAAATCTGGAAAAATCTGGGAAATTGGAGCTAATTCGATCACATTAGGAGCTACTTGTTCATATATTATCAAGAGGATTGGGTGGTTGGTTCATTGGGAATTTTGGATTCTTCATGACTTTCTGCTGTAAGAAAGATAGTCAGTGTGGGAAGCAATGTAGGAGTTCATCACTCGCTATGGTTGTAAACCCCTCTTTCACAAGTTTCTGGGTTGTCATCCCACACCTATCCATGTCATTTTGTGTCCATTCCGTCCAATCTGTTGTAAGGAACTACCATTCCTTACTGTTGTAGGACCTATCCTATGACCTCTACACGACTTCCCCATTATTGTCACTCACATCCTTAGTGATCCTGTCCACCCACGTCATGTCTGTCCACTGTCCATTGTTGTCCGCTGGTCCACTCCTATAGGAATCATCTGGATCGTCCTGTCTTTTGTTTGCAATAGTTCATGTCATACCAGAATGTCATTTGAGGTTCATTGTAGGAGTTCGTCACTCTCTACGGTTGAAACCCCCTATTTCGCAGCTTTCCGGGTCGCTATCCCACATCAATCCATGTCAATCTGTGTCTGTTCCGTCCAATCCATGTTAGTCTGTTCTGTTTCCATTCCGGGTTTCCATGTCCAGGTCGTCCAGACTTATTGCTGCTGTTAATATCACTTCAGACATTGCACACTGGTGCTCTAGGCCTTTGCCACTGTCACTGCCATACCATAGAGGCAGCCCTCATTATTTTCCTTCACATCTGACAGGAATGACAGGGTCCCTGGAAGTTTTCATGTAGCATTTCCAATAGCTACATTCTACTTAAGAGCATGTCTAGCTAGGAATAGACCATCTTCTTGCAGTCTGAAGGTCACCTGCCCATGTGCAGGATCATCTCCGAGTTGTTTCCCTTTCCATTTTCCTTCATCTTTCCCATCTGTTTCTGTGTCCGTTTCTGGATCTGTTTCCATGTTTCTGTGTCCGCATCCAGACTTCCATTTCCATGTTTCCCGCGCTCTGGATTCTCTTGCCTGTGCTGGAGATAGGTTTGGAACAAACCCTCTCTCTTCTATCCTCTTCAGAACCCCTGGGACAAGTTATACTCGCATCCCACACTGACTATCTTTCTTATATCATGACCACTTTATTCTATAATGTTGGACATCTTGGCTAGTTCCTTATGGTTTTCGATGTGTGAGGCATGAGGTACTTACACTCCATATGGTCCTGTCATACTATTTCAAATTGGTGTTGTTATGGCAGTCTGGAGTATGCTCCGGACTATAAACTGTTTGTCAGATGATTTGAATGCATCTTGCACCTGTTAGCATTGATCACACTTCACTCATCGTCCTTTTGTTTGTCCTCATTGTCCTCATCATCATCCGCTGTATTATCATGTCTGCTACTATTGTCTGTCACGTCCACATCCGTTCCGACTGCAGTGGTCGCACCAGTCGTCACTTCCTATGCACCAGACAACCATCGTCCATCTATCATTGTTCGCCTCTCCTTGTTTTCAAAGCCTTCCAAGCCCTTCTCCATCCATCCCTCCTAGTTTTCTGAGGTCCAGACCTTCTTAGGACCCTCCAGACTCTTCTGTCTTTAGGTCTCCGAGTCCTCCTTCACCAACTCATCAAGAGTCTCTTTAGGGATGAACCTATTGTTCCCTTAGATCATTTCTTTTGTTAAGGACCTAGTTGGACTTGTCCTTCAGGATCCCTTACTTCCCTTCACCATGTCAGTCTGGATTGTTTCCATTCCATGTTTCCACATCCGGGTTGTCCAGACTCACTGCTGCTGTTCATATCACTTCAGACATTGTGCACCGGTGCTCTAGGCCTGCACTGCTGTCACTGCTATACCATAGAAGCAGCCCTCTTTATTTTCCTTCATGTCTGACAGGGATGACAGGGTCCCTGGAAGTTTTCATATAGCATTTCCAATAGCTAAATCCTACTTAAGAGCATGTCTAGCTAGGAATAGATTATCTTCTTGCAGTCTGAAGGTCACCTGCCCATGTGCAGGACCATCTCTGAGTTGTTTCCCTTCCCCTTTTCCTTTGTCTTTCCTATCCATTTCCATGTCTGTGTCCAGATCCATTTCTGTGTTATCCATGTCTGAGTCCAGACTTCTGTTTCTGTGTTTCCCGTGCTCCGGATTCTCTTGCCTGTGCTTGAGATAGGTTTGGAACAAACCCTCTCTCTTCTATCCTCTTCAGAACCCCTGGGACAAGTTATACTTGCTTCCCACACTGATCATCTTTCTTACAGTGAGTATAACTTGTCCCAGTGTAACAACCTAGACTTGAGTTGTGACTCTCGAGGGCAAGACAATCGAATCGACCAGTGTTCAAGGCTTTAAAGCTAATCGTCAAGCTTAAAGTGAGTAGGAAAGATAAAGATGAGCAGTATCCTTAATTCACACTCAGGCCTAAGGCGAGGATTGAACAAGTGGATAAGACTGACGTCCTAAGTACTTTACATGGGTTTAAATACTAGAATGGGCTGCACACAGACCGAGCTATGAACTACCTGGTATGGATGTGCACTGCTGCATGCATAGGTATGCGCAGTCGAGGCTAGAGTACAAAAGTGGAGTCATATGGTAAACCAATGGAAAAGAGGAAGAGAATCATTTGATACGTTAGCCAATAAGAATGATGAAAAAGGGTGAAATCGTAACACCTAGGGGTTCTGAAGAGGATAGAAGAGAAAGGGTTTGCTCCAAACCTTTCTCAAGCATGCGCAAGAGAATCCAGAGTGTGGGAAACATGGAATGGAAGTCCAAAATGGAACCAGATAACTCAGAAGCAGACCCAGAAACAGACCTAGAAATGGATGTGGAAGATGAAAAAGACAAAAAAAAGGAGAAGGGAGACAACTTGGAGATGATCCTGCACACAGGCAGGTGACCTTCAGACTGCAAGATGATCTATTCCTAGCTAGACAAGCTCTTAAGTAGAATGTAGCTATTGGAAATACTATGTGAAAACTTCCAGGAATCCTGTCATCCCTGTCAGATGCGAAGGAAAATAAAGAGGGCTGCCTCTATGGTATGGTAGTGACAGTGGTGCAGGCCTAGAGCCCCAGTGTGCAATGTCCAAAGTGATATGAACAATGGAAGTGAGTCTGGACAATCTGGACATGAAAACATGTAATGGAAATGGAACAGACTGACACAGATTGGATGGAACAGGCATGGAATGACACAGATTGGATAGAACAGGCATGAAATAACATAGATTGGATGGAATGGACATGGAATGACACAAATAGACTTGGATGTGGAATGACCACCCAGAAACCTGTGAAAAAGGGGTTTACAACCGTAGAGAGTGATGAACTCCTACACCACACATATTTCATTGTGTGCTGGTCAGCAGGTGGGTTCAAGTTGGCTCCAGAGGCAACATTCTATTGGCTCTTATCTTAGTGCATTATCTAATACAACTTGAAGGTCCAACTCAAACACTATTGATGTCATGGTCAGGTTCACACCACCTTGCCCAACTACTAGTACATCCATTACTATGCTCTGTGTTATGACTACTAAAGAGATAGGTGAAACATGAAGAGTCCTAACATCAAGGTGATCAAAGGGGTCTTCCATCAAGAGGATTCCTTGCAGTGGACAGCACACACTCAATAGTAGTGCAGAGACTAGGCTTCAAGGATTGTTGAGGAGATGATGGAGAAGCTCAAGGAGTTCCAATGGAACAATGTAAGAAAGATAATAGTGAGTATAGTAGAGTACCCTAGGTAAGATCAAGGATAATCAGAGAAAAGTGGATGCAAGTGCAAGACTTGTCCCAGGAGTCTAAGCATAGGTGAGGAGGTGTAGCTATGACCTGATGGATCAGAGCAATAACAGATCTGGAAGCATCCAATGGGTGTTTATGTAATCTGTGCATGGAACAGAAGGCAGATAGGTGTATCTGGATGGAATGGGTACCAGATATGAAAGGGTAGAAGCAAATTGGCAGCAACAAGCTCCAAAGGCTTCAAAGATAAGACTAAGACTGATGGGAACTAAGTGAAAGATGGATTCCAAGCCTACAAACAACACAAGTCTTATAGTACTTAGGATTCATCCTAATATGGGTGATACCCAATACAAAGCAAAGGCAGTGAAAGAACAAGCTCATCAACCCTTGACAGCTAGTGAAGCATTGGAAGGGACAAGTCCTAGTCCCAAAGCATAGATATAGTCCATATGACAAGGCACTAATGTTCTTTGAGTACCAGTAGCCTGATGAGCTGTCTGGACCTAGACCAGTCTGGACCTTTCTCCATCTGTCCAGTTACCATAAAAGACATCACTGACAACAGGTACGAATGTCCATTATCCTAGAATGGTTAAAGACAGGTTGTAAAAGTGAATCTGAAACTTTATAAGAGTCATCAACTTGATCTGGTCAGCACAAAAGATCTGGACATGGAACAGATTGAATGGATATGCATGAAATAATCACAGATCACACTTGGATTGGATTTGGACTTGGTGGGACTCAATGAAGATGCTCCAAAGGCTCCTAGAAAGTGGGAAATACCAGATATGTGACTGTAGGGAGCTCTCAGCTCCTACAATGGTCAAGAAGTTCAAAGGTGGTTAGGCACTAGATTTGACAAGGTCTAACTTAAGAATACATATACATCATAGAACCTAGATATAGGTGCAGAATGGCACATGGATCATATGGAGAACATCAGAGAACATAGAATGGGCCAATCAGGGAAAAGAGATGAAGTATCATACAATATACAAGGCAATGACAAGGAAGAAAGGAAGATAAGTCACACTGGATCCAGGATAGGAGGTCCAAGAAAGAGATGATCATAACATTACCCCCTTAGTAGATCAGAGTCCACAACAAAAGACTAAAGGTCATGGTAAGAGGGGCCAGGGGAACTAGTCATGTTAGCCTCTGTGATCAAGTCAAAGTAGTCAGGGTCAGAGTCATCCAGCCTATTCTTCAACCTGGAGAAGAGGTTGGCAATAGTGATAGTGCCTCGAGGGCTTCAGTCAGCCATGCAATAAAGAGGTTCTGTCCCCTTATAAAAGAATTGGTCAGCAAAGTGACCTGTGTGACTGAAGGAAGAGCAGGATTTCCTGGAGGAGAAGGAGGAGGAGGAGGAGGAGGACAATAAAGAAGGACGTGGAGGGGAATGGCAATGGAGGGGGCAGTGTTCCTGGTTATGTTTGGGAGGGTTACAGTGACAGATGGGACAGGTGTAGCTGGGGCAGTAAACCCTCATATGTATGTCCAAGATGGTGGCAGACAAAGCAAGCTTTGCTTCAACAAGGGTGATCACTAGGAAGGGGCACTTCTCTGGACTTGTATGCTTTATTCAACTCCTGAGTCCTGGGTGATACATGTGATGTGGGGGCTAGTATTTTCAGCAAGGATAAGATGGAAGCTGAGACATACACTGTGGGGTCAGCATTGGTGGTGAGTTCCCTGAGATAGCAGTCTATGTCAACAACAAACTCAAACATCCCAAGCTGGCACATGGCTTTGCAGAAACAGGCCATGATGTTACTGTTCTCAAGGGAAGGTCTTTTGGTGGCTTGGACATAAGCCATGTATATGCCAGCAAGGGGGGAGTCCATGTCAAGGTATGTATTTCCCAATACCAAGATTACAAATGTAGTTTGGAATAAAGTATTGAGAAATTTGGAATTGTGATTTGCACTATATCTTTGCAACTGCTTTCTTCAAGTTATTTAAAATGTACTTGGAATAAAAGTGTATACCAATATGAAACTTGAACTTGAAATTTTTTGAAAAGTTGTGCCAAAGGCACAACAACCAAGGTAAACACACTAGTCTTTACAATTGGCAAAGGTTGTAACAACCTAGACAGAGTCATGACGCTTGAGGGCAAGACAACAACAACAAGCACCAATGTTCGAGGCTTCAAGGTTAATCGTCAAACCTAAAGCAAGTGGAATAGATAATAGAGGAGTGGTATCCTTAATTCAGACTCAAGTCTAGAAACAAGAGATGAACAAGTGGATAAGACTAAGGCTATTTGTTCTGTACATGGGGTATTTATACCATAGGTTATCTAGCATGGACCAAGCTATACACTACTATTCATGTACAAGTAGCTGTGTACACAGTCATGCACAGTCAAGGCTATGTAGATAGAAACGGTAAGGGAAAAGTGGAACGATGATGAGTCCAATGAAAAAAGAGAAGAGAAATCATATGATCAATGAGCCAATAGGATAAGGAGAAAATGAAGAAATCATAACAAAGATGAGGACCTGTATAACACTACACAATGCCTTTTGATCTGTGTGGCAGATTTTGAGCCATTATGTACATTATGTAGATACTAGTAGTAATTGGGTTATAATCCTCTGCAGCTCAGCTGACTTTTCAGTGAATGACAGTGATGTGGATCTTGAGCCCAAGTGAAACAATTATGCTATTCACCAGATGGTTAGGGTCTTTTACCAGTGGTTGTCACAGTCACTGACTTGTCCCGTCCTGATGCACACTTGCTTGAACAGTGGTTTTTGAAGGAAACATTGCCAGAGACCACTACCAGGGCATCTGACTCCCAGTAGTTCAGACCCCAAAAACCCTATTCTGAAAGAATCAGCATCAATACCCCAAGGACTCAATACTAGAGGCAGCTGCTTGGAATCAAGCAAAGAGGGTAGCGATGAAGCTTTGAAGGTGAAAAACAACTGATCAGAAGATTATATTGTGCAGTGACCATCAGAACCATGGCCATCACTGAAGAAGCCATCAGTGATCCCTATGGGCAGCAACTCAAGATATTCTATTCAGAGTGTGTCCTTCTTGCTTCAGACATGCATTCTTCTCTCCTTATACTAATCCTTGACATTCAACAGACACTGTGCAAAGACAGAGAGATCAGGTATATTCACTGGCATATTCTCAAGGGAAGCGACTTCCTTGATGAGTACTAGTCCATGGTGAGCGCACTGGCACTTTGGATGCCTCCTAGTAGTAGTTGTGTTCGCTGCTTACCCACTGTTTCTGTGTTTACTGGATTGTATGGATAGAGAATGCCACCACTGTGCTCCTTCCCACTGGCATCTACTAGTATGTACCACCATTTCACACTGCTCAACAAGAGGAACATGATCAGGGCAAGGATCACATACCTTGAACATCGTCATATTGTGCACTCGATGTTTCATTGATTCATCCTAAGGAAGCTCAAGTGTGTATACCTCACTGGAGGAGCGAGGCTTTGGACAATAACCCACACTAGATAGAATGCCTGAAGAACATCACTGTTAATTGAGTTCTTACTAGTATGAGCCAGATAACATTAACTCTGTATGCTACATGCACACCAATGTTATTCCAAAAACACAAATGCGACCGTCGCAGAAGGGCAGAATCCCGTTTACACGTAATGTATCACCATGCGTTCGAAATACATACCAAATAATATAAGTGTAAGCTGCTCGCATCAATCACTATGAGCTAAAATCCAGAAGTCATTGAACCACTTCCGTGGACGCCGCGCCAGACGATTGAAGCGATTTGCTCCATTCGATAACTTTAGGATGTGCCATGACCTAACAGGTTTACATTCGAAAACAGTCGCCAATAAGGACGTAATTTGACGGACCTTCTTAGAATCAAACCGCAGGACTTGCAAGCCATCCATGGATGCAGCCCGAGAAAGGGCAACATAACTCTGGCCTTCGTCCCTTTAGTATTGGAATTTGGGAACAACCAACCGCTACATCTTACCCTTCTCAAATACTTTTCCAAGATCGACTTTTACCCGCTGGATGGTCTGGCCCTGGCTTTTATGAATCGACATAGCCCAGGCAAGAATTAAGGGTACCTGTGAAGAGAATATGTACTTGGTGATGAGCAATCCCGATGAGCCACATTAGCAAAATAACCTACTTGGACCCGCCGAGCAAGCAGCTTGCCCTCAGAATCCTCTACCCTAAATTCTTCCCTCATCACTAATACCGTTTCCTTCCCACCTTCGGGTGTCGGGAATTCCACGAGTGGGAACGCCTCCTCTCTCTGCGGTACAGGCTTATCCTTGGCCTTTTGTTCAACATTCTCCGCGTTTTCTTTCCCGGCTCCGCGTGGAACATCGACCCGGAGCAAGCTGCCATCTGGGCTGACCCTGACTTTGCGGACGAAACCCGTCGATTTTGCGGCTATTGTCCGTTTGGTGTCATCTTCATCGTGAATGGCACTCATAACCTCGCGATACCTAAAAAAACCAACTACCTGCCCGACGCATCCGTTCACGAGCATCTCGTCAACATTTTTGACGAGCATCACTTGAGCACCCTTTTTGAGTTCAAGGGTCCTTTCCGCAATAATGCCTGCGAGGAGACCTTCACGTTTGTTGTTACTCGAAGGTGCACTCATGGGCTTGTAGGGTGCGGAACTTAGTCCGGCTGCGGGTTTGGCAGCTATGAACGAAGAAGGTTTGTTGGTAGTGGTTGATGTTGCGCCTGGGGCGTTGGGAAATGTATCATGCGAGTGGAATACGTGCAGCGTGTGTGGCAAGGCCCGGAGACGAGCGGAATTTGCATTTGAAACTTCGTGTCTCATGGGGAATAACTCAGTGGGCAGGATGTTGGGCATGGATGGTGGCGGAGCCGGGAGTGGTCGAGAGAGTGACTTGAACATCTTGCATGCATCCGCAGAAATTGTCCCATGTCGCATTTCGTTTAGAAGGGATACGAAATCTAGATAGGTCCTGGGTGCAAGGCATGCGATAAATGGAAAACAGTACTTACGGTCATCCTTTTGACGAAATACTTTACTCAGAGTGATGGTGTGTTCTATGCATGACTTCCACGCTTCGCTCTCAAAGGCGAAGAAGACTTCTTCTCCCTTACACACCGGGGGCAATTGGAAAAAATCACCGGTGACCACGAGCTAGAAGCAATTAGACTATTAGCCACGTTCAATCAACGCGCATACACGCACCTGAATGCCTCCGAACGGCTTGTTTGTCTTCTTTCGAAGACGGTCTGCCAACGCGGCAAGGGTGTTGAATAAGTGTCCATCAAGCATAGACACTACAATACCGCCATGTTAACACCGAAAATAAAACGTGTCATGCAACACCTACCTTCGTCGATAATCATGATCTTGACATTCTTCCACCGCTGGAGCGCAGGTTTGCATGTTCGTATACACCGCATTTGAGAATCGATCTCGTTACTCCCAGGCGTTACTGCGCCCCAGGAATGAACCGTCATTCCTGATAATGAAACGTGATAAAGCTTCTGGGCACAATGACGCCCGCGGTGCCGCACTCACCTCCGATGTTAGACGCAGCCATACCAGTGCTTGCGGTGACAGCAACATAATCCGGCCGACTGGAGTACTTTCGTTTCAGTGCCGATATAATTGCTCTTAAGAGCAACGATTTCCCTGTGCCTGTATCCGCACCCGCGGTCAAATGCTTCGGTCGCAGTCATAGTAGTCAGTTGACACGCACCTGCGGAACCCGTAAAGAACACGCTCTTCTCTTCTGCCATGACAAGATCAAATACCCGACGTTGCTCCTCACTGAGCTTGGCGACGGAAGTTGTCTTGTCGGTGCCACAGGTGGTATTGAGTGAGACACGCGGCGCGAAGAAGGCATCGATCCTGGGCTGCTTGGACTGATGGCCGAAGGGTTTCTTATCGTCATTGTCGTCGCCCACACTGCTGTACTTGCGCTTCTTGGCGTTGCCGGAGGCTGGTTTGAGCGGTGGCTTCCGGGTATACATCGCTGAAGAAGAACATCCAGAAGGACCAAACATCGCGACAACAACACGTGCATCACGTGCACTGATTTTTTGACGTTTTTCCGAGTCGGACCCACTTTTGCTCAGGACTACTACATACTCGCCGGTATGTATTTCGTGTTTATCTGTTGACTAAAATTAGCTCTTACGAGTGATCAGGAAAGTCCCAGCACTCGGCACATGCGCTTTGTGCGGTGACTCGGATCTGAGTTGGTTGCCGGTGGACCAAAGGTATGCCCTGCTAATCTACTATCTTAGATTCCGCCCCTTGTCTGTCAAGATGAAGCCTCGGGGCAGCTAAAAAATGGCGAGGATCATTAATCATAATTTTCATATTATTCTCCCCTGCTCCGCCATGTTGAACGTTCGGTAGACTGATCACACATCGTATACGACAGACTCGAACAACGGAGGCCATGTAGGTAATATATAGTATCTCCCCATTTTGTTGAGGAAGGTTTAGGCTGCCAGTGTGGGTCGGCTTCACACGCTCCAACGCAGTGGGACTCGGATGCTGGCAGCTGCCCTTGACATATAAATCGGGGTCGCCGAGATTACCAAACATCATCTGGGACCACCAGTTCATTTGCTTGCTCTCTTCATCATGCGCGTATATTTTATGGATAATATTCCTGGAGACCAACGTCTCCCACATGACTCTGGCAAAGAGGCATCGGACGCCGTACTCAGGTCCATTGGGGTCTTGCACTGGCACATCCCCATCGACGAAGTTGGGATGTACAAGGACAAGGTGCTTCAGGCCGCCAAAGAGAGAGAGTACAAAAACCATGACGTTATCGTGATCAGCAAGGAGTCTCTCGGAGACGATTTCGAGCCAAAGATCAAGAATTTCTATCATGAGTAAGGCATTTCCAATCTATAATCTCATTGCGAACCTGCTTTCTGACGTCGTGATGTAACACTAGACCACTAGACACATGCACGAGGACGAAGAAATCAGATACATCCTCGAGGGTAGCGACTACTTTGACGTGCGCGGTATGCATTATGCTCCGTGCATGGTTTCATGGGTCATTGACGATCTCCCAGAGCATGCTACTGAGTCTTGGATTCGTTGCCACATGAGCGCGGGTGATCTCCTGGTTCTTCCCGCTGGTATTTACCATCGCTTCAGTCTTGACATGACAAACCGTGTACGGACCATGAGGTTGTTCAAGGTTGCTCTCCTCATGCTACATCCTCTTCCGGAGACTGACAAGTCAACTACGTACCCAGGACGAGCCCAAATGGATCGCGCACAATCGCGGACAGGAAACCGATGCCAACACATTCCGCATCCAGTATGTGAAGAGCATTGAGGTGCAGTGACCGGGTACTGCTGCCATGCTATCGTTCTCTACCTCCGTTATTCTTGTATGTCAATAGTACGACCAAATGAGACCCAGGATGTTACTGTACGACTGACACTGAAAAGCATCCTCCACACAGCGTTAGTGCCGGTAGTAGGTCTGGCAAGTCTTACTTCCGTGAGTCCACTCTCGCTCACTACTACTGAAGCCAGTCTCACCGGCCACTGTCAGTTGCATTTCTGGTGAACCGCGGTATGAGTTTGTGCCAACGTCGTGCACGCCATCGAGCTGCGCCAACGACCCACCGTTCGCGCTGTCCGACATCGCACACCAGCACGTGCTGGCTCGTATTTGTCACATCGGTCCTCGACCCGTTGGCACACATCGTGCACTACACTCAGAGCCTGGTCAAGCCGGTCTCGACCTTGAGAATCCGCGGATTCCGTTGCTTCGGGCCGCTTACCAGATTTCGAGACATGATGTGTCACAGGTAGACCACGGTCATCACATGCCAGGTTTCAAATCTCAGCCAGCTACTATTTATTGCCATACCCATATGTCCTACCCACAGCCGACTTTCTTCTACAAGCTGTCCTTGCGCTGGCCTCAGAGCTGTCGTGTATCATGCGCAGAGTCGCTCTCGCTGGTTACCTCGCCTTATACCTCCTCACCGGAGCCCTCGCACAAACATGGTACGTCGTGTTCGACAACGGATCCCACGATGCTGATGTTCGCTGCTCGTTTGTCGTGGTGTCGGCAGGTGTGGGAAGCACTACAAGTCCACGCAAAGCCCTGCTGCACCCGGTGGCAACTTCCCACCCCCCTCCCCATCTTCCGATCCCCTCCTGGCTCTCCGGTGCGCACCCGCTATCCGGCCCTACCTTGCAGAAGACGTCTGTTCCCCGGCAGCCATCAT
>JBBPSU010000193.1:0-18451 GCA_038093755.1 Tylopilus microsporus | reverse complement strand
CTGACTGATCATCTTATCATATGAGTCATCATCATCATGTCATCTGATAGATAAGAGTCTAGACCTATGTCATCATAGATAAGACGTTCTAGAGTCTAGACCTGCTTAGTCATCATGGATTTCAACAGTCGGGAACGAATGACATCCGAGCTTGTGGGGGCCTTTTCCTCTGCTCTGCGATATGGACGCCCATTGCGTCCACACGCTGCTTCGGAATGAAATACTCGGGATGGTAGAATTGGGGACTATCACCAGCAGATCGCCGATGACGATGATGGAAGTTGCCATCAGTAGCCACATGGATGTCACCTCCTTGAGAACCCTGCGTTGGCCGGCCGAAGAGCGTTCCGGCAAAACAGGCAGGGCAACGCTGGACTAAAACAGAGGAGCATAAACCGGAAATCAGTGCCGTTGTGGACCGTGTGGTAAAGGAAGTGGTGGCGCCACAATCGGAGGTGGGGGTTGAGAGGCACGGTGTCCGCGGGGTTTTCCGTGGGGTCATAGGCACAAGAGATGAGGTACGCTGAGGTGTGCTTGGTATGAACTCTTGAGCAGCCTTTGAAGCCTTAACACGATCGCGGCAGGCCTGGATGGCGGCTTCGAGACGACGTTAAGCAAATCCAGACAATTTTTTCTCACCTGACAAGTGGAGTGTTTGCAGCATCTTAACCAAGATTCCACGACTCCAGTACCAACGACCTAGTGTGGGGGTAGTGAAGGGCGCCGGTGTGTGCGTCCGCATCGAGATCAGTGGTGGGATGGGCACCGAGCAGGTCACTGAGCGAGCCCCGAGTGTGGTGCTGAAGAGAATGGATTTGTTTTGGTGTGCGAGGGGATGTGTCGTCCCGAGGGGTTCATAGTAGGTAGTCAGAAGGCGGTCGAAACGGAACGAGAACGAGAACGAGACGAGACGACCATCGTCTCGGACCTGACGACACGCAGACGGTAGCGAGGACGAAAGATGCTATTTTGTATGTAGTCTGGTCATCAGACTATTTGTACTGAAACTGTACAATATCATTGAATATGGGTGCCAGTGGATCGCAGAAAGAAATTTTCAAGAATGCCGCCGCGGCACGTGCTCGATGGGATGACAACGGGAAAACTTTCAAACTAAAAGGAAGAAGGCAAAGGTACTACCTAGATCGAAGGACACAGGTGTTCTCCGAGGACCCAACTTGAAGGAACCATACATGCGGCCTTGACAACGAACCTAACAATGAAGCAAGCCGTCGATAGAACCCTCCCTCCACTACCATGCCCGGGGATACAGACGGTCCTTCAACTTGAAGTTGAGTCAGCCACGATGGACAGCGAGCGCCCCAGCCGCCGTCAGCCACCGTCCCCAAGGGCTATATAGCGACGTGCAGGCGCCATCTTAACAAGCGACCTCCCTCTTCCCCTCTCGCCAATGTCGCCATGGATCCCGCACAGCTCGTCTCTGTTGTTGCGAGCAAGCCATCCTCGCAGTCGATTAGCGTAAGTAACGTGAAGTACTGAACCACCGTTTCCGAGGGTTGGCACGGAACTGGTCAATGACACATCCGTCATACAATGGATGGTTTCTTCCTTGATTTCAGTCCTCATACTCTCGGAGGCGGTTTCATACTGTTCATCTGCGGGTGAAGACTCTGTCGACGTGGCAGGTAATGAGCCGATATTAATCGAGGATAGTGAGGGATGGCCGATTTTGGGACTTCCGTGGTCATGGAGTGTCCAAACATTCTCCAGCGAGGCAGTGATACTCGAAAATGATGGCCGATGATCAGCTTCACGAATCCAGCACGACTGTACCAGATTTGCGGCCGCGTGAGCAATGTCGTCAGACTCAGTAGGAACCGGAATTGGCGGACGCTCGTCCTTGTCTGCGGCAACACCATCATCAACCGTCGTACTTGTCAGAATGTAAATGGAAGCACTCACCCATCACGAGCTCGTGGATGGCTCTGTTATCCAACGTCGCCCAAGGAAGTTCACCCATGCCAAGTATCTCGATGCAGCATATTGCAAACGTGTACACATCTGTGGCATTCGTCGGTCAGTGGTCGCCCATCAGCATTTCTGGTGCCCTCCATCGAATGTGATCTAGGAGGCAAGGCGACGTGAGGTTTTACACACGCAATCCAATAAGTCCTAAGCACTTACGCGACTCAGGCTTTCCACATGACTGATGCGCTTCAGACCTGATCTCGTACTGGCCAAAATCAGAGAGAACACACTGCCCATTTTCACTGACCAGCACATTCACTGCCTGTCAAAGGAGTTTAAGTCATTTTGGCCAAAATGAGATATAAACATACATACCCTCGACTCCCCACGTAGTACTCCGCACCCGTGCAAGTACGCCATTCCCTTGGCAATCTCATGCATAAATCTCAACAGATCCAAACGCACCGTGGCCTTGTCTCCCACAACCATTGAGCGACGCCACGAGGTTGTCTCCGCCACAAAATGTGCTGACAAGGAACCACGGCTTCTCCCCTACTGTGCTGCTTGCGCCATACAATGGCAGCACGTGTGGATGGTCGAGTGCGTTCCACAGTTCGACGTGGCGCATGAACGCTCCCCGCGATGTGAGCCAACACCTTGACAACGACATCAAGTTTCCGCCAGTGACCGGGGTACACGTCAGAGAGGAAGCCCATGCCAATCTTGCGCGTTCGGATAACCTTGTATCTGTTTAAACGTATACGTGAGTGGGAGCAGGAAGAGATGACAACAGCATACCTCGTGCTTGTCCAGCTCGGCAGGCAGTGCCAGGCACAACGGCACAAGTAACTTCGCCAAGTCCTGCTTTCTCTTCCTCGCCTCGAAGCTGCCTTTCAAGTTTGACTGCGCTTTCCAGCCGCGTCATCGCCTCAATCCCGGTCTGCGTAAAATGCCTGTCCAGCTCGGGGTTCTTCATGGTCGTACCATCCTCCCCTTGTCCGAGTGCAACGTGCCCGTTCCCATTTATTCCCGTACTCCCAACATCCAGCATTCGCTGGAGCGCCTCTTTTGCTTCGGGAATTTCTTCACATCCGACCTGCAAACGACGAGCCATCTCCACGTCATTTTGTACACCTAGCGCCTCCGCCAACGATTCTCGAAGCGGCGCAGCCTCGTCCTCAGCCACATCCAGTGTCCTGGGCTTGATGCACATCTTTAAGAGCGTTCATCAATTCTGGTGGCGTCGAACGCCTCCATCGTCTTTAAGGTGGTCGTCTTTGTCTTTGTCTCTTCTACTACAAACGTGGCTTTGGTTGGCGTTGGCGTTGGCGGGGCGGACATGGTGGAATCTGTCAAAGCAGCAGGAATAACTGGGGAAAATGTCGATATCATTGGCGTTTCCTGTCCAGAACATGACACAGGTCCATGTGCCGCCATCAGCTTGTCCGTGGCCAATACCGCACCTGCATTCCTTGCTGGTGGCTGCCCAGGGGGTCCATACGGGGGTGGGGGGATCAGATAGCCGCCACTTCTGTCGTCTATGACCGCCTCGTCTGCAGCTCCACTGACGGGTCCACCATCCGATGTGGGACTTCGTCGTCACTACCACCTCTTCTCCGCTCGTTGATGCTCCAGCGTAAACTGCCTTCCAATAATCCGATGGTCCAACGATAGCAACTCTCGTGCCTCATGTCGGAACCGCCTCGATTCATTCACCGCCAACCACACCTGTTGATATATATGAATCTGAACAGACATCTGTCGGTGACGGGTCAGACGGTAACAGCATGAAATAGTGGGTAGAGTGCGACTGACCCCAAACCTCGAAGCAGCATCCGTGATCGCATCATTACACGCTTGGAGTTCCCTCGCGATTTCTTCTCTTCTCGCGTACCGCTTCAAAAATGGTCGGTGGAGCTGCGTGTCGAGAAATATCCGGATCTGAGTATGCAACATTTAGTGAGTTCAAAAGAATGTAAGACTCAACACACCTGAGTAAGCGCACCGCACAATCGCTGGACAGGCTCATGGAGAGCACTTTGCATACCAGTGTCGTGGATGTCGCATGGAACTGAATAGAGGAGCGTTGCACGGCGTTCCGCGGGGCCCATGCAGGAGAGACGGTTCGTCTTTGGAGCAAAACGTGAGCAGGAAAAGTATACAATGTGGAGACAAAAGGGTACTCACGTCTACCTTTTGACATGCATCCCATACGACCAGCAATGCCTTCGCAGCTTCAAGCCCAGGAAAGGGGGCGAGAGCAAGAAGGTTCGCAGACGCAGATAGCACATCTCTGGCCACTGTGGCCAGTGGTGCATTTCGTGACCGACGAAGATCACTAGCATGTATTCGGAAACCCATGCATTCATCAATGGGATGTCATACCTGATTCTGCCGTCCTGATGGGTACATCGTCGATAGGCGACAACTTCGTGATGGTCACCGCGGGCAAAATAGATGTAATTGCTAGTGAGACCCTCGCTGCTGAATGGTGTAGAGGTCTAACTGCGAAGACGACTTACCTTTTGAGCTCTGCTATGATATCCTACTTGATGTGCGTGCTCGTCAGACGTATCCAAGTGCTTTAATCCAACCCGCACGAAGCTTGAAGGACCCATGCTTCACTGTATCTTTCAGATTCTTTCTCACCTGCCAGCGTGAGGCAGGTTTGTTTGAGACTGTTTCTTGGCGAACTACTAGTAACGCCAATCTGCTGTCCACATGTTCTCCTACTAGTAGTCTGGTCCCCAGACTAATGTCTTCCTTCCTGAATGTGCGCGCCATGATCTCCATTTCGTATCAATAGAGAAGATCTGCACCCTTGGACAACCTCTTCGCTGCGCGCGCTGGTGCCTTGGCCCAAACCCTTGCCTTGCCGTTTCAAAGTGCTCCCTGAGTGCCTCCACCCCCAAAGTGTTCTTGAGCGGCGTTCCTTGCGCTCCGAGCCCCCAATCACGACCCCGAGCGACTGCAAGGAGGGGTGAGTGCTTGTACCCAACTGCGATGAAGACATAGAGAGCGATTGTGACTGAGACCGCGACGGGCTGGACGTGCACGAAACATACGATGCAGAAGAGCACGCTGACGCATTACTGAATCGACGACTGCGCCCACCGACAAACTCTTGTCGATGTTCGCTGTGTCCATGGTCATGTATAGACATCTACTCAGAGAATTGTATCAGCTACACGAGCTACAAGGAGAATGCATCCGCTTGCTGTGCCACCATGCGTGAACCCACTCGCGTTGCCGTACAAATGACACGAGTGCCGACGAGTATATTATCTGGCATTCTCTGCATCACAACGACCCCCTCAATTGGTGGCGGTCTGACATCCACCTCACCGTAATCTCCATCGTTCCGCTTTAATGCTGTGGCCCCGGGTGGCACCAGAATGGGCAAGGCCCGAGAAGGAGGCATCCCTTCCGACTTGCGGCTAGCGTTAACACCTGTTGGTGCATGAACCAGACCAGACAATGACGAGTTGACGAATCTGGCATCGGAACCTTCAAGCCCATCAAACGACGCACGAATTTCCTCGTCCAAAAATGCGGCGGGACGTCCAAGGGGCTCTCGAAACGTAAACGGATTCCCGCATGCATGCTCGGCGTATCCTATACCAATTGCAACGAGCTCACTAGGACTAGAGAAATGAGCAATGTCGGGATCATATGTTTCATGAGGCCGCTGTGCAGCGTTGTCCCAGTCGTCGAGCCAACCTGTTTGTCCAGCCACCAACGAATGGGGGCTTCATTTACGGGGGTCGAGTTGCCCTCGACAACAGTCAACGTATCTTGGGTAAACGAGTGACCGGGGTGCATGGGACTGCCGCACGTGGATGAGTGAGGAAACGTATCGGCACTCAGAGAAATGTGTCTGAGGTGCGGATTATCTGGTTGAGAGGATGCAACTTGAGTGGCATACTGATTTCCGAAGGATTGTTGAAAGAGTAATTGGGTACGAGGAAATTGAAAAGACGATATGATTGGAACAGGGGAACCCTGGAAATGCTAGTGAGTATGTTGGTCGGTAAACAGCGAGAACGGCTTGGAGCTGAGAATGGAGCTGTATTTCATGGGTGGTTAGGGAGCGTGCGCGCGGACGAGTGGGGAGCAACATACACTATGTACCGATGGCGGTGAACGTGGCCGCGGGCTATTGGAAGGTGAGAGGTGTGGAATTGGGTGGTTTGGGATGGGCCCGCAAGGGGCGAGGGAGAAAGAGGTGAAGAACTGGGAAAGGGGATCCCCTGCGCGAATGGAAATGGACTGCTTGGGCCAGGATGGCGGGCATACACATGGTGTGGCTGAAGAGGTATCGAGCCCGTGACGTGGGGTCGCTCAGGAGACCTGCTCGAGCTAGAACGAGGGACGCCAGGTGGTGGCCTTAGAGAAGACGTCAAGATATTCCCGAAGTGGGGAAAGAGTACCCGACATCTCACCAACCGGCAAGTTACGGGGAGTAGGTCCTGTGGGAAGAGAGAACGAATTTGGAGAAGGATTAAGGGGGGACGGAAGACGGAAGACGGGGGTGATACGAAGCTACGCTCGCTGGGCGGGGCGAGCGCATGGATGAGGCTGACGCGGTCATGAAGCAGTTGAAGAGGTGTAGAGAGTGACGAAGAGAATAACAACCGTGACTGACGGGTTTTGTATGCCGAAGTGGTACAGGTAGTAGTATGACGTCGACCGGCCCAGATGAAAAGTACTGCTAGTCGAGCGCCCGCGATATTTGAGGAAACGACAGTACTGGCCACAGTAACGCCACGTTCGCTGACTGCCCAGATCAGTCAGTGGGACCTTTATCCCACAGAAAACTCACCCAGCACAACCACAGCGCTCGTATCGCCCTTTCAAATGCCCCAGTGGGTCCGGTTTGGAACTCTGAATGTGATGTGATGCAACTTGCAATGCTCTGGTGGAGTGGTCGGTTAAACCGAGATTGGTTGGTCCGAAACGAGGCCAGTGCGCCTGGTGAACACTGTTTTGCAAGGTAAATATAGCCACGACGATGACCACGTTGGCTAGTGCTAGCACGAAGCCCTGAGCACTTCTCAAAGCGACAAAGCGACAGAATACGCACTTGTACATGTCTCCAACAGATATGACCTCTCGAGATCTCCTGATCCTCGCCCCGCACTCAGGCTGCATGCAGTACATATCGTTGTGCGTCAGTGCTCTGGTACCTCCAGTCGCGGCGGAGCCCAGTATGGCCACTCGAACGTGTTGCATATAAGAATCTGGCCCGAGTCGAGACTGTCGCAACCTGATTGCGCCTGATAGCCTACACTGGGATTTCATCGGAGACATCAGAGCTTTCGTCAGTCTGCTTTGCTGTGGGACTTGTGGTTGCTCTACCAGAGACGCAGACGCGCCCTCGAGAGTTGCATTTGTTTACGTTGGGCGTTGCAAATGCGACAGAGTGATGAAGGAGATGACATCGAGGGAGGTGTTGTTACATCCACCTCCTCGCAGAATTGCCAAGTGGCCAGCGAAGATTGTTCAAGACATTTGTATATCCGAAGGTGATTGTCAGAGGAGACTGTTGCCTGGTAGGGATGAGACACAAGCATGTCAAAACCACGTGTATGCATACCAGCTTCAATCCAAAATGGTGTGGTGCAAATTCCATCGCCCTCACCATGCCACGCGCGTCCAGCAAAACTGCTCTTTCCACCCATATCGAGGAAGAGCTATTGCCAGAGGCCGCTATCGGCGCATGCATGGATCCGTTTGATTGGACGTCTCCGCTAGCTGCGAAGGACGTTTGTTCCCATATTTTGACAGTCCGGTCGAACGACGCTGATGCAAGGATTGTGCCAAATTCAGGGTGCAACCCAACTCAGTCTCGGAATAGCAGCGTCATGCACCTATGCACAAAAAATCGCGGTGAACACATCGCGTTGGACGTCGCAGAGAAGTGCTAACCTTCTACTCGTCTTCCACGCTCCAAGTCCCTTCTGTTTCGTCAAGTTGCCAGATTTTGATTCTGAAATAGGTTGGGGGCGATTGAGACGCGTTTTAGGTTAAATCTTACCGCTGGTCGAGGCTGCAGGTCGCGAGACGAAGTCCAATGATAGTAGTCAGAGGCAAAGTCTGTCACCAGATCATTGTGTGCGCTCTGCATTGTACGAGACCGGTCTGAATCATCGCGACACGGCGAATCGATTATTGACAAGATCCATAAGCTTGAAATTGATTAAGTTTCGTGTTCGTCTGACGATGTGTTCACTGGCAAACACACGTGCCATAATTGGAAGGCAAGACCTTGTAAATTCAATAAGGGCAAACAACGCCAGTAATATGTTCATTTTGGAATGGTTTCGCCGCACCGGGATACACCATTCGGATGTGTGGAGGGGCCGCTTCGGAACGCGTGGAGGCACCTGGCGGCGTTCATCGCCTTCTACTCTACGGTGGTGTTTCCATGAACCTATCTCGCATTGGGCATGCTCCCTGCAGACGAGCGAGGGTACTACCGTGACAGTATAGTAGTAGATACTCCAAGCGATTTTATGTTATCGAGATGGATTGCCAACAAGATCGCGGTCGTGTCGTCGTGGCCCTCGATAAATACTAGTCATGACACGACTTGACAGAGTCGACGAAATACGTACGGGGTCGACATCCAACCAGATGGGTATACTCGGATCCATGATGGTCGCCGTAAAGTCTGACGCTCCCTAGTAAAGTAATAGGCACAAATTTATTACTATCACATGTCCCCAGATCCGACCCGCCACACCTTGAGCACCCCTGCTCGGTCCCCGCTCACGATTCCCCCTGGAAACGGCGCATCAATGTACGCCAGCGCGGTAATGATATCCTGATGCGACTTCAGCGAGTTCTGCTGGTGGTGCGTGATCATCAACATCCGCTGCGGCACCCGGCTGTTCTGGTTCGTCATGCTCGGCGACTGCACCCACGTCTCGATGTGACTCGTCACCACCCCGTTGGACGAATGCACCGTGCTGTACACACCTCCACCGAGTCAGTGCGCACGATCCCGACACACGTGATGCATCGCACGCACCTATAACTCGGTCGCTCACACTCGGGCTCCGTGCTCACCAACGCCGACGTCCGCTCCACCCGCCTCACGTCCCACAACCTCACCCGCCGATCCTCCGACCCACACTCACGATGAACCCTCGATTCCGACACGTCCGCCGACAGATCCACGATCTCCGAGCGGTACATCCCAGAGTAGCCTCCGAAATCCAGCCCGACGACCACGACGCGCACGTCGGGCGATGGCGCGGGCAACGAGCCATCTTGGTGCATGCTCTGCGACGGCTCGCGGTCTCGCCGCGACAATCCAGCATTTGCGTACGCCAGGCCACGCGGGTAGCGCGAATTCACGAGCGCCGCGATGGCTGCGGCCGGGCTCTGCTCGGCATTGACCCCTGTTTGTTCCTCGGGCTCCGGGATCGGCTCAAACACCGTCGTCGTCGTCCACGTCACGAAGCTCTCTACCATCACCCAGCGCCATTTGCCCTTTGTGGGGTGCACGGCACATTGGTGTACCTGCGCCGTGCGACCAGCACCAGACTGACCCACTTGACAGCTCTTGAGCTGCAGTCCGAACCGCTTGTCCCAGGGCGAGAATATACCCGAGGACGTACCCACAAGGATCCACATCCATTTTCGGTCCATACACATGCATGTGATCGAGCCGAAATGGCGGGGATTCTCGAACCACTGCAATATACACATTGTTTGCAGATTCAGCGTGACGATGACAGAATGGGTGGTCGCATACACCAAATTCGACGCCGTGTCTAAGACTATCGTTCAGCGTGCCCCATCCTGTGCCACACAATGCCCACGCACCCGTATTGCAATGAGACATGCAAGTGACGTACTCGCCAGGTGATTCCACCCTGTGTTCGCGCACGGCCGACAGCTTGCCATACTGGGAAGTGACCCAGACGCGTTCACATGCACCCGCACGACATGTACGCTCCCACCATCCGCCGCGCTTGCAAAGCAGTACGCGCCCTCGATGATACAAACGCTCTTGACGCGCGTATGATGATGCGTGCACGTATGCCGCGGTTGGCTCATCACGCGTCACGCTCCGCTCCAACCGCGCTGTGTCCCAACTCTTGACGCTCCCGTCGTCGGACGCCGACACGAAGAACGTGTGGTCAGGCACGACGGCGAGCCCGGTGACGCAGTCCGTGTGGGAGTGCAGATACGCCACGAGCGTCGCGTCGATGCGGCGGTTGCTGTTGTCATGTGCGATGAAGCTCTGCCGCGCGGCGTTTCGCCGACGGATCGGGCCTTCGTGCACGCGCGGACCGAAATCGTGGTCGCGATTGTTGTCTTGGTAGACGTTCTCGAGCAGGTTGCTAATCCCCACTTCTTGGCCGTTTGTGCAGGGGTGCGCGTCAGCGAGGAAAGAGGATAGCACGCGGAAGGCATACCGTAGGTGAGATTGGCTGGGGAGATGTGACGCGCGCGCGGATGGTCTGTTGGTTGACGACTGCCGTCGAGTTGAGCGATGACCTCCCCGAACGCTCTGGAGAGTACTCTGAACGGATGCGTGAAGATGCTTCGAGGACCCTAACGGTGTTCGCCTTCGAGGACCCGACAGCAGGCGTGGCCTTTTGTCCGTCCGCGCTCCCGACCTGGCTGCGGTACACGGAATAATGAATTCGTCGTCGAGAGCACGGACTCCATTGGACTACCGGCACGATCATGAAACGGGGGTGTGTTGGATGGGGCAACTCCGCGGAGTGAAGGTGACTGTGCAGCCACTTGCCTGACGCGCTCGCGAGCTGCAGCCGGGAGGTTGAGCGACGACGTCGAACTACTGATCGTCGTGAGGCATCGGCACAATTCGTCGAATACGGGCGAGTTTGGGGCATGGTCGGTGCTGGTAGCACGGCTCATCCGCGGGGTACCAAGTCGTGTGATCATGTCGTTCGAGCGGCGGGCGGAACCCATGAGGTCGGTGGTAGAGCGCGATTTGACGAAGACGGTTTGAGGAACGACGGAGAGCTTCTAGAGCTCAACGTCTCCTGTCGTTCGAACGATCTTTTCGTAGTCTAGTTCAATCGGATGCGACAAGCGAAACTAGGGCAACACTCGAGTAAGCGTCACACGCGTATACCATCAAAGAACACACCTCGAATCATTATTGGCGAGCTTCAGAATGTAATCGTGCATCGCGCCAAGTTTTGACTCGTCAGCAACCGTCATGCCCAGGTTCTGCAGTTTGGACCATTGTGCCTCGTCCCTGTTTCATGACGAGGAGTGAGTCAGCAGCCGCGATGCAGATGGAAACACGCTTACTCCTCAGTTCTATTTCGTTTCGAGGTATTGTCGTTTCCCGCCTTGTGCATAGCGACAATGCTTTCCCGCGGAGGGTCGACCTTGGCTGCAGAGCATCATTGACTTCGCCAAAATGTCGTGCGCTCGGCCTTCATGGCCCATTGTACTGCACCATCAAAGACAGGACGGGGTAGCTGCAGGACGGAATCAGCTTCCATACACCATAGATTACGCGCATACAGGTGACTTCATCGCTGCCAACAAGTTTTGCTCGTCAATCTTTCGGACGTCGCAACGGAGTAGATGACGCAGCGAGGGATACAAAACGCACCATACGTCACTCGGCTGGATGATGTTTCGCTACCGAGGCGATGAAAGCAGCCGCTCCTGATTGTGCAAATCCATAAGCGACGACGCGACACCGAAACACCAAAGAAC
Organism: Tylopilus microsporus; assembly: GCA_038093755.1. Taxonomy (NCBI): domain Eukaryota; kingdom Fungi; phylum Basidiomycota; class Agaricomycetes; order Boletales; family Boletaceae; genus Tylopilus; species Tylopilus microsporus. The sequence goes on along the minus strand of JBBPSU010000193.1, from coordinate 6,805 downwards.
GAACCCTGTCGTATCCACACGTTGGGATGGTAAAAGAAACAGGGCGTCGCACTCATGAGCTCCCATACGTGCATCTTTTGGAAAAGTCCAAGTTCACAGAGACTAGTGAGAGCGGACAAGACACGCGCGACAACGCTCTCCTCGACGTCTAGGTTAGTGAGCACGTCAAGACTTGAAATTGGATCACTGAACTCACCTGAGAGTGCCTGCACCATCAACGGCAAAATGTACTCTTCCAAGCTGCGTCCACCGGCACAGGCAGCAATGTCAACGATGCTCTCAAAGAACGCTTGTCGGAGGAGCCAGTCGCGGTCATTGAGATACGTGATCATGTGGCTGAGAATGACGTTGTTTGTCTTTTGGCGACCCAAAAAGATGCAGAGTGCGTTGATGTTGTGCAACACGGCACGCTTCACGATAGGCGAGGGGTCCATTAGTGCGGCGAAGTGTTCTTGGATGGATAGATGTAGGTCGTACAGGGACGCGTCGTAAGAGACCTAAAGGGTCAATCAGCACGTCATTGTCAATGGTCACTGCCAAAGGAAACGCACTTCAAAATGAACTTCGTCGTATTCCTGCTTGTCGTTGTTTGCACCCAGAGCGACGCCATGGGCCTGGAGTGTCTGGCCCATTTCGAGATACCGTAGCGCTGTGTCTGCCAGTGGAGCAACGCACTGGGTATATGTTGCACGAACGGAGACTTCTGTATCTTGAACGAGATATCGGACGTTTGGGATGATATCCTCGGGGAAGATGGAGACGTTCGACGGCGTAATCACGGTCACTATCATCAGCTAAGGGCTGGCTCAGCATGCTAGCGTTGAAAAAGAAACGAACACCAACAATTTGCATGAGGGTTCTGACAGCCGCGGCGCACGTGCTTTTGCTGTACTGTTAAGGTTCCTCACAGCGCGACGCAAACCCACAAGAGTTTTACTTACGTCTATCGCGTGCAGTGGCTGTGTCGTCTCGCAAGAGCTCAACGACGTATGGAACAGCACGGTCTAACTTGGATTCATCAGTGAGCAGTGCAGAAAGTGCCAAGAGGATGTCGAGTGCACGGATGCGGGACGAGGGGAGGGTGCAATTTCTGATGTTTGCAAGCATGAGGGAGAGAAGGACGAGAGCAGGACCATCCTCGGCGGGGGTTGGACGGGACGAGGGGGTATAGGACGGAATTTGCAACGAGACTGGAAAGATGTCCTGGTGTATATTGTCAGCTGTGCGCGTGGAGGAACAAGAAAAGGGTGAGCCTGTTGCAAGTTGAGAGAGGAAGGGGTGGTGGTGTCATAGTCGACTCTTACGTCTGCTACGACCTGGTCGGATTGTTGAGGAGGGACGAGGTGTGGTTCGACAGACGCGTACTCCTCCCATATCCGCTCAATGCGGTGATTGCTGTCGCTATACAATGCTTCACTTCCAACGTTGGTAGTGGATTCCTTGCCCTTGACCGAACTGGCGGTGGGTGGTGGGACTGTCGCGGACGAGGGGAATGGCACTGAAGTGGCGCGTTCACCGATGGACGCGACGTATCCGTGGAGAAAAGAATAGAAGCATTCTGGCAGGATATGACCTCTGGCATTGGCCAAGGCGGCGTCAAAGGTGGGACGAGATGCAGGCTCGAGGGATATCATTCGTTGTATCATGGTCTTTCGAGGTGCGTCAGTTGCCTGGATGGCAGAGTTGAGAGCGACGAACACGAATGCCCAGATCCTCTATGGCGGCTAGTTGGGTGTTGACAGTGTATTCGCCTACGCGATACTTGAACAACTGGCTATGGGTGAAGAGAGGGGCGCCTTCGAGGAACATCATTTCGGAAATGACGCAGCATGCGCTGAAGATGTTCACGGACTGCGACTAGGCCGTTAGTGTCGGAGTCGTCGATGGGCCTGACTACCTTGTCGGCCTTGTAGAAACGCTCTGGAGCGAGGTAGCAGGTTCGCCTGCCGCTGGTGTCGTAGAAGAAGGAGAAGTCGAATGGATCGTCGAGGGGGAGACGGGTGGGCTTGTAGGGTGCAAAGTTGACGAGGTAGATCCAATTGGAGGAGGTGACGAGGATGTTGGTGGACTTGATGTCGCCATGGGGAGCGCTTTGGCGATGTGCGGGGGAGAGCACGGTGAGGAGCTGGTAGACGATATATTTCTTTTCGATGGAGAGAAAGGGACGCATACTGTGGAGAAGGTAGGTCGAGGCGATGGCGGCGGAATGCCTAGACGTACCTGATGCGGTCGTAGAGGTTACTGGCGATCCACTGGCGGATGAGATAGCCAGCTTTGTCTGTCTCTATGAACGCCTGGTAGGTGTACACGTTCGGGACGTCGTAAAGGGCATCCCTGACGACTGCGGGGGTGTCAGCGTCGGTGGTGTTGGATGTGTGATACAGACCCTTTTGTTTTCTGTGGTAGCCTGAGGCGTTGAGCGAGATGGCGGGGTCGTGTTTGATGAATATCTTGACGACGAGGGAGTCGTTGCGGTGTTGACTTGACCGTCTTGAGGAAGCGCGCCTGTCTGATGCTGTGTGGTGTGATAAGCGCGGTGGACGACGTGCAAGACGAAGACGGACCTCTTTTCGTAGACGATGTCGAGGGTGAGTCCTGCCACGAACACGTCGAGCGCGCCCGTCGACTTGCGAGTTCATTGTCCTTCCTAGTGCACAATCCATGACAATAGTTATTTTTTTTCTCTTTCTGGCTTGGCAGTCCCACACTAAGTGGCTTCTGTCTGCCAGACTCATCTGTCGGCGGCTACGTCGTAGTTGAACTCAACTCTTAAAGTTGTCTGACATTGATTGAGCTTCGGGCTCTTTTATCCCGGTGAGAATCCACCTATAGCGACCAAAGTGACATCCTCAGGCTGACCCCGCCTATAGATTGTACTTCGTCGGTCTTGATCGACAAGCGGAAGCTCAGGAGCGCTCAGGCCTTGGGTTGTCGGGTATGTCTTTTGTAAGCAGCTAGAGGTGGGAGCTTAGGTAACGATTGTACGCACTGTTTCCGAGACGCCGACTGTGGCGACTCCCTCCGATACAGCAGTCCTTGTTCCCGGGCCCTTCATCTGTCGCCTATGGTTGTTTCACTACAAAACAAGAAATGGCGATCGTGTCACTGGTTAGTACGCCCCCGCAGACGCGACGAGTGACGACAGACCGAAGGTTGCCGAATCAAGTTTTCCCCCCATTCAACAAATTGTTTGTCACCATCCTCTAATGAAAGAGGACTTGCATGATCGTGAGTCAAACATGCTGGTAAGACCATACCGTGACTCACAGGACGGGGGCAACCCGAGATTTTTGGGCTGTACCGGTAAAGGTGATTTGAGCTGGTCGGAAGCTCTTGCAGTGACCGGTCAATTGTGACGAGAAGCAGGTCTCTTCCGTGTGCGTAGCGTGGTCTCGCGTCACGAACTCACCGCACAGAAGGGGTGTGGTCCTGTTCTTCAGGTCATCAATATTGATTTCGCCGGTTTCTGCGGTGATAATAAGGTCCGTTAAGTTTAACTGGGGGGGCCTTCGGGGCCGGCGTTCATGATTATCCGAGATGTGAAAGTTGGACAACTGCGCAATTTCCATCCATGTATTGCGCTGGCTTTTCTGTCATGCAAAACATCGAGTCCTGCGAGCAAAGAGTTATTCTTGGATTCATGACCTGTCCCTTATTCCGAATGAACCTGAGCACCATTATATGGTTGCTCGGCCCATCAGCGCCTCTCTGCCCACTACATAGTTCCCATGCCTGTCGACCCAAAAATCGTTGCTGCGACGGATAGGTTGCTGCACGGGCCCGGGTAAGTAGGCTTTAATCAGCTTCGATTTGTTTCAGCAACGTTGTAGGTCTATTTTATTACCACGACTGGGGCGGGATATCGTGAAACAACAATCACTATAATGACAGGACTACAGAGGCAGCTGAACGCTGGGGTGGCGACTGGGCCCTGGGGCAGGGCCTTGTCTGATGCCGAGGACGTGTGTGTCAGGAGGAACAACACTCGACTGACGGCTGGGTCCGGAGAAGGGATGTGGACTGGGCCGGACACTGCCCCAAAAGGGATCCCTGGTGTCAGCTTGGGTGTACACGACATGGCCTTCGGTGCAAGCATACAGACCCCCATAAGGACCACGCGGATCCCCGCGTGTATTGTGCCCGCATAAGTCATCTCGGTAAGATGCGGCATCGGGGTACATTCCCTGTTGCATACCCACCACTCCCCTCCGGACCTGCATGGGAGCAATAACCCCCCCATCATTCCCATCATATGCATAAGCGGGTTGTGTCTGGAATGCATGTAATGGATAGCCACCCTGTTGAGTTTGGCTTGCACATTCAGCAAGACAAAGCCTCTCATTCCGAAGGCTCTGTGGCAGAAGTGGGGGCCCCACTATTGCGGCGATGTGGGTGGGGTTCGAGGATGCCGTGGTAGCATTAACCCCCGTACGAGGGACGGCGGCCTCACTCGGACCCAGACCCGAAGGAGGCTTGGGTTTAACAACAACCTGCTCGGTGGAAGCGGGGGTGGTGACACCAATTTCGAGTAGTGCGGGCGGCCCCACTGGAAGTTCACAAGGAGGAGAAGGGAAGGTCGTTGTAGTCTCGCCGAAGGAACGTTCAGGAGGCTTGACGGTGTCCTCAAAAGAGGCAGTGATGACCGAAAGGTTCAGCCCAGGGGGGTTGTGGGAGTTGGTCCGCTTGAGAGGCAAGGGGGGAAGTTGGCATTTTGGAGACGGGCTTGGTGGTTCGATCGGCGACCTTGCGTTGGCAGACTCCTCCGGCAACAACAGGAAACAGTTCCTGGAAGTAGTTCCAGGCACGGATCCTGACGTTGAAACTCGTCAGCATGTGTTAGAAAAGCAATATAATTTGATGCACCCCGATCTGCTCCGTCAACTTGAAAGACGTCCTTCTCACTTGCTGCATGTGTTTCAAGAACTTTTTGAGCTACCTGATGGTTAATATGGCTCTGATACCTGGCGCCATGGATGTTACCTTTCACAGTTTCGTCCGTGTCAGAGTCAGATACCTCGACGTACTTGCAGCTTGGGAACTTATTGACGGCTATTGCATGTTCTTCTCCGAGTCCCCCATTGGATTGAGTTGGACCAACTGCAGGCTTCTTGCTCATGCGACCTGATCCTATGAGCATCCTGGCCTTACGCTTGCGTGATTCCATAGGCTCCTCATAATCTTCCGATGTCTCCTCGCGGTCACTTGAAGGAACCACAACGGCCTTATTTTTCCCCTTTACAACACCACTGCCCCTTTTCTTCGCAGGAATGACGCGGGCGCCGCTGTCGTCACTGCTGCTAATGATAATCGGATCATCGGTGGTTGCCTTTGGGACGCGCCTTTGTTTAACCCTTGTCGCAGCCGCAGCGGGAGGAAGCCGCTTGGGCCCACCAAAGTCGAACGTTCCATCACCATACATTTGCTGGGCTCTGGTGCGACAACTATCCGGAGGAGGGGGGGCACCGATGACGACCGGCACATTATACGCCAAGAGAGCGCCTGTGGACCGTTGAGTAAACAGAGTTACGGGAGGAATAATTTCTTACGCCGCTCATCATGTCCAAAGAGCTTGCTTACGGTGATCTGTCCGGCCAGGAGGGCTTGCTGTAGGCGGCGTCGCTCAGCGTTACTAAGGTCTGCGATACCCTTGGTTCTAGCACCGGGATGTCGAAGTTTCCCTGGCATCAGCACATCATCCGGCCACCCCTTCATCACGAGCCCCTGTGTAGTAAGAATGTTCAGGAGGGTGGTCCACGGAAACGTACTTCGCTTGAATTTTGAAACGTTCCCCCCTGAAGACTCTTGGGTACTACTAGTAAGACGAAAACGCAAGGCAAAAAGGAGGGCTACTCACGGATGAGGGTAATCATGCTGTCCTTGATGCTACCTATAACATCGTCATTCGAATTCATGTGCTCTTCAACTCCTTCAGATGGTACTCGAAGCACCGGCATTGCACTGCCAGTGGGTGCTGCCAACAGGCCCTCCTTTAATTGACCCCCGTCGTTGCCGAATGCTTCATCGACAGTCTCGATTGATACGCGGTTGCTGCAGCGATAGGGTTTAGACCGTTTAATAGCACATTGGATGTGAGCAAGTAGACTATCTTACTAGACGTGTGCCTTGAGGTGTCCAATCACTGTGCTGGAATCTGCACAACAGCGGGTCTCGAAAAACTGCGACTCAGATTAGAGAATGTATGATAGAATCCAAATCTAATGCTTACTTTTGTTGCGCCGCCCGTTGTGTGCGTGAAACCTAAGGATGCATCCTCATTCACGACGCTGCCGCACATGACAAGTGCGGATTCGAAGCCATGCTTTGCAGATTCACTTTCCATCTGATCTTCATCGTTAGGTACGATGTAGGCAACTTGAAGGTCATAGCACTTACGATCGATATAATTCGTTGCTTGATCTTGTTGAACGTTTGTGCACGCTGAGCAATGGTTTGAGGGGACGATTGCACACTATCGACCATGTCGTGGACCTCCAAGATCTCCTGCCATGTGTCAGGGTTGTCCTCCTTGAACTTTGCATACAGCTCGCGACGAACACTGGCGGAAACTAGGAACTTGATCAACCAAAGAATGGATGGTATGGGAGAGACTTACGAGTGATCCCTTCGGGGAGATCAAGCCGTCTTCGCTCCTGTTCTTCATGCCGCATCGCATACTTTGTGTAACGACCTAGACTTAGAGTCGTGACGCTCGAGGGCAAGACAACAAGCAACCGGTGTTCGAAGCTTCAAGACTTAGTCGTTAAATCCGAAGCGAGTAGATGAGGATGGGGAGCGGTACCCTTAA
>JBBPSU010000192.1:0-18458 GCA_038093755.1 Tylopilus microsporus | reverse complement strand
AAAACCACCTGGGCCTTGCCCATAATCCACCCATTGGCGGTGCATCTCATTGAGATAGTCAATGACGTTGTCATAGATTTGCGCCGGGTGAAGAGGGGCATCCCTCGGTGCAGAAACGCGGAATGACATTTCCGCTGAAGGGAGGCGCATAGGGGGTCTAGCTCCCTCAGTAAATATCTGACCGAGGGGACTTTTGTCCCTCGTTGGAGCCTCTTGCTCCATGGAGAGGCGAGTTAGTTCTCTCTCTGTATTCTGAGGTGTGAGGGGGCTTAGCGCCTCTGCCGTTATACTGGAGACACCCTCCATTGCTTCTCTCGCGACTCGCTCGACACTGGTATCTCGGCATTGGGGGTCGTACTCCCTGGGCATCGGATCGCTCGTGGCCTCGGGTCCTTTTTCCTTAGACCCTTGGCCGCTTCTTTTGGCCTCCTCACGGGGCGCTTGCCCCTTCTGCTTGGCTTTTTTAGCCGTGCGCTTTCCTTCGGGCGGACCCTTGGCAGGGTCAGGATTATTTTTATCGGGAGGCGGATCGCCTCCACTTCCAGGCGGTTGTGAGACCGCCGCTCGTGTATTACTACGAGTTACTGTGCGACTCATGGGGGAATCCCTTTTGTACGCACTTCAAAAAATTGTAAAGGTTGATTACCTGTTACGATTTCATCCTTTCTCTCTCCTTTCATTGGCTAATGTATCGTATGATTCTCTCTCCCTTTTCCATTCGCTCATCGTATGACTCCACTTTTTATATGAACAGCCTCGACTGCGCACGGCTGTGTACGCAGCATAGCTCGTCCATACGTAGTAGTTCATAGCTCGGTCCGTGCACATCTTTCTCCAGTATTTAAACCCATGTAAAGTACCTACAACGACAGTCTTATCCACTTGTTCAAACCTCGTCTTAGACCTGAGTGCGAATTAAGGGTACCACTCCCTATCATCATCTGCTTGCTTCGGACTTGACGATTAGTCTTGAAGCCTTGAACACTGGTTGTTTGTTGTCTTGCCCTCGAGCGTCACGACTCTAAAGTCTAGGTCGTTACATTACCTTTTTGTTGGGGTCTTTGTACCTCAGATTCATGCAGGCGAAGTGAACCGCTATGGGATTCGCCAGATGTGTGCTTTACAGAGGTAAAAAAGATTGGGAGCCCGCTTTCACGGCGCTCCCATTTATCTACTAACTACGGCGCATGTGATTACTTCTGTCACATGCGCCCGATCATCTGATAGTGCCTGTCAGCACTAGATATGGGCCTTTGGCCCCTATGTCATACTAGGGGACCTCCGTCCCCTTACAGATGGGGCTGCGTGCGGGATCGTCAAGGCGCCGATGGTTCGGATCCGATTGAGTATGACGGCGGCGGACGAGTTGAAAGGTACCAGCGCAGGAGCAGGTATATACCCCTTCTCCATCCTCGGGATCCACTGACAAGCTGCCCTGCACCAGAAAAAGCTTCATTGCTTTCATTGTCCCTGTCCTTCTGCAACTAAAGGTGTGTTTCCGGACAGCTTGGGGCCTGGGATCCTCGGGTCACCGACTTATATCGACCTTCATGCTCGCATCAAAGGTGATCTGCGATGACACTTAGTACTCAGAGAAGTCTTGGCCTATAGCAGCCCAGGGCATGTTCCAGCTACGGGAGATCAACCACTGGTAGATGGAGAGAGAAATGTGTCAGTACCTGGAGTGGGAGCAAGTTAACGTCGATCCGATCACTCTCAAGGAGTTCGGGGACGTGATTCAGAAGGATCTCGTCGGCTCTGGTCCCTATATATATCCTGGTGTCGACGAAGAAGTCAACACCACCCCCTACTACCAACCCGTTCATGGCACCCTCGGCTACAAGCCCGTTGCCGTTGTACATGCAATGGCATCCTTCACCACCCAAGCCTATCGTCTTCGCGACGCCTCCTACCACCCCGACTCCCCCTCACTGTCCTATTCGCCCTCGACCTCTCCAGCATCTTCGGCGTCGCCACCAACCCCAATGGGGATCGAAGATTGTACACCAAGATTGTTTCTGCATCCTTGTCGCCTGGTATCTCCAGCGCTGAACCAATTCCCATTGTTCATTCCAACAGCAAGATGTTCTCGTGCTGTACTTCCTTATCGACTATGACGGCCCTCGGCTTGGAAGTATCAGTCGCCATCATGCAAGGGTCTAGCCGTGTTCTTGCATCCAACGACACTCTCTGTAACTATTACCATCTCTCATGTCTCAGGCTAGCTCACAGAGACTCGTTGACCCCTTCACCGTGCCAAAGGAAATCCTTCAAGAGTTCGCAGACCTTGCTGAGGAAGAAAACATCGACCCTTTTACCAAAACTCCCTCGAAACGTCAAATTGCATCGAGGCAATCCGAGTACCACAACCGTCGCTTCAACTGAGTCGTGCAAGAAAGTGCAGACATGTTCAAGCATGCTGAAGAAGGCACCAAAGTCGAAGGAGGTACAAGGATGCGATGAGGTTATCTTGCTCGGAGCAAGAGGAAGCTCGCGTACAGAGGGCGATCGAGAAGAAAGAGAGACAGGAGAGGGAGGACGGAAAGATGAAGTTGGACTTGGACAAGACGCCCCCCACTTCAGAGCTTGAAGACGTCGACTCTGGAGCTCGCCGAAGCTAGGGAATGAGACCACGAAGCAAAGCCTACAGATGAGAACACCGACCCCAATATGACAGCGGCGATGAATGAAGAGCCTTTCGCACCGAAGAAGCAGCGGTCTCGTTGGGATGTGCCCCCGATAGAAAATGCAGCTCCTGTCACTGACCCTCCGAAACATTCTCACTGGGTCCAAGCCGCTGTCATCCCGGATGTGCCCATGACAGAGATCACTATGAATGCGCCTGGTATCTTGCACCAGGACAAGGACAAGGACAACCTCACCGCTGAAGAACTAGACGCTATTCTGCCGGCCACAAGGTACGTCATTGTTACTCCTCTGCCACGCTGTGTGCCGATGGTTGCCCCTCGCAAGTTGATGGCGACACCTATCACTGAAGTTGGGGGTTTCCATACCCAACAATCGTCTGACTCCGCTGCCATTGCTACAATTGCGGGTCTCGACTTGAGCTGCCCACTGAAATCCCAAATAGTCACCAACCTTACGTTCTTCAAGCCGGACTCGGAGGATGCCCAGTATTTTCTGAAGGAGGACGAGACCGCGCTTTCTATAGACGAAATGAAAGAACGCAAGGTCATGCGGCTGCTCCTCATGATGAAGAACGACTTTGAAAGACTGCTCTCTGCCAGATTGCAGACAACTTGAAGCTCACAAGTTCGGCGTAAGTTCACCCTTTCATAAGATCCTTCCACTACTCATGGAACGTACCCTGGAAGATCAAGAGCGGCATCTGTTGGTCATCGATCGTGTCTTATACAAGCTCGACGATCTTGTCCGCCCCTTCGTTCACAAGATCCTGGTTGTCATCGAGCCTCTACTCATTGACGAAGATCACTATGCTCGTATCAAAGGGCAGGAAACTATATCCAACCTCTCAAGAGCTTCTGGGCTCGCCCACATGATTCCGACAATCATAATGTGTCCGGATATTGATCACGCCGACGAATACATTCGCAACATGACTCCTTGCGCATTCTCAGTCATCTCATCCACCATCGGTATCCCTTCCTTACCCCTCTTCCTCAAGGCTGTCTGTCATAGCAAAAAGTCGTGGTAGGTGTGTTGCACCACCATCCGAATCGTCCAACAGATCGTCATCATGATGGGGTGCGCCGTACTTCCTCATCTGTGGGACCTCGTAGCCTACGCCGCCCGCGGTCTCATGGATGAGCAGCAAAAAGCGCGGACCATGACGGTGCTTGGTCTCGCTGCCCCGAAGCCGCGGCGCCTTACGGTATCGAGTCATTCAACGGGATGCTCAAGCCTATTTTAATCCGTCTGCACTGTGGCAAGGGTCTAGCCGCATTCTTGAAGGTTTTATCATTCCGCTCATAGATCCCGAATACGCCTCTTACTATACCAAAGTGACCGTCATCCTCATCCGCAAGTTCCAGAAATCTGACGAAGAGATGAAGAAAAGTGGTCAAGCAATGTGCTGCCACGGGGGGTGTTAGTATATCAAGCAAGACATTCTCCCCAACTTCTTCAAGTCGAGGCTTCAGGGTTCGTCATAGACGCAGCTATCGCCAAGTTGTGGAGATGACTGTGGAACTCGCACAAAAAGCAGGTGTTTTGGAGATTGTCGGAAGGATAGTAAACGAGCTGAAGGACGGGGCACAGCCGTACCGGAAGACTGTTATGGAAACCGTCGCCTTGAAGGTTGTCGCCACGCTCGGTGCCTCAGAGATCGATGAACGTCATAGCTGGTGTGAAATGGAAGCGGAGATGGGAAGCGGAGCCTACAGACGAGAACGTCGACCCCAATAAGACGGAGGCGATGAAAGAAGAACCCTCTGTGCCAAAGAAGTTACGGTCTCATTGAGATGCGCCGTTGACAGCTCCCATTGTTGACACTCCGAAACGTTTTTGCTGGGACCAGGCTGCTGTCACGATCGTCCCAGATGCACCTATGATACAGATGTGCCCAGTATCACGCATGACTCGGAGGACAAGCACAACTACTACCTCACCGACGACAAACTAGACACTATTCTGCCGGCCACAGGGTACGTCATTGTTACTCCTCCTCCATGCTATGTGCCGACGGTTGCCCCTTGCAAGTCGGGGTTTCCATATCTGTCGAGACCGCGCTCTGTGGATGAAATGAAAGAACATGGGATCATGCGGCTGCTCTTCGGGATCGGGAACAGCACTCCCCTGTTCGAAAGACTGCAAGTCCCGATATTGGTCATGCCGACGAATACGTTCACAATACAACTGCTCGCACACTGTCAGTCGTCGTATCCACCCTCAGTATCCCTTCCTTACTCTCTTTCCTCAAGACCATCTACCCTGGTCATTCCGGTATCCGAATCGTCCAACAGATTGCCATCAGTGGCATGATGGGTTGCACTGTACTTCGTCATCTGCGGAACCTGTATCGCCCACGGTCTCACGGATGTGCAGCAGAAATTGCAGATCGTGTCGGCGCTTGGTCCCGCCATCCTACTAGGCTAGTCGGAGCCGCAGCGCCTTACGATATCGAGTCATTTGATGAAGCCCTTGAACCTCTTTGGCTCGGTATCCGGCTGCACTGTGGCAAGGGTCTAGCTGTCTTCTTGAGGCGATCGGCTTCATCATTCCCCTCACGGGCCCCGAATACACCTCTTACTATACCCAGGCAGTGACCATCATCCTCAGCCATGGGATCCAGACATCCGACGAAGAGATGAAGAGGATCGTACTCAGAGTGGTTAAGCAATGTGCTACCACTGAGGTGTTACAGCGCAATACGTCAAGCAAGACACTGGCATTCTCCCCGAATTCTTCAAGTCGTTCTGGGTTCGTTGTATGGCTTTCGATAGACGCAACTATCGCCAAGCTGTGGAGACTACGGTGGAACTTGCACACTGGCAAAATGCGTGTCTCGGAGATTGTCGGACGGATAGTAAACGAGCTGAGGGATAAGGCAGGGCCATACGAAAGATGGAGACAATCACCAAGGTCGTCGTCACCCTCGGTGCCTCAGATAATATCGACGAACGTCTTGAGGTGTGCAGCACCTCGTGGATGGGATCATCTACTCTTTCCAAGAGCAGACCACTGAGGATCAAGTGGTTTTGGTACTGTCGTCAATGCTCTCGGCACTGCGTCAAGCCACCGGCATACCTCACCCAAATCATTTCCACAATCCTCTGGCATCTTAACAACAAGAGTGCCAAAGTTCGTCAGCAGGCAGTCGACTTGACCACGCTCAATAATCTCATTCAAGTTGCTGCTGAGGGTGCAATTGCTAATGTCGATACAACACAGATGAACCTAGTCAAGATTTCCATAAGTGGTTAGATTATAATCTAGCCACTATGCTCCGGCGGCGAGTCGCGAGTCAACCCTCAGCACGGCTCGCAAAGCGGTAATAAGACTGTCGGCACTCATTCAAAAACAATGTGCCCCCCAATTTTCTCAGGGTACCTGGTTGCTTCAGTTCCCCATCCATTTTCACCACTGTTCCCACCGATATCCTCATGGCGAAAGGAAAGCATAGAGCCAAAGCGGATGCAAATCCACCAGACCCATCTATTCCTGACGCATCTCATCCGAGTCATCCAACCCGTTCAACGGCTGGGAAAGGAGGCCACCTCGCTTAGCTGCAGAGAGTGGCACTCGTCATTGAGACGCCAAGGCCGAATGTCAAACAGCCTGCAAGTGGAGGCGCTGCGATGCACGATCCCGTGAATTTGATGGCTCCAACGCCACGCCCCCGAACTCGAAAGAGCAAGCTAGGCGGTGGAAAACAGAAGGTGAGCTCACGAAAGTCCTGTGACATGCATACTGTACTGACTATCATGACATACTTAGGGAGTGGACGTGAACGCAATGCAGGTTGATCAAGCATACGCAAATCCCCAGCGGCCGACCGAGAAATCAGCCCCTCGAGGCCATTTCGGTTTTCAGCCTCAAGCTGCCTTCGTCGGGACACAAACAGCACAAGACTATGAAAGAGACCGTCCTCCCAAGAGTTTTATCCACCAATTTCCATCTGAGTCTCAAGACTCTCAACAGCCACGTTCACGGCCGCAGTCTTCCAACCGGCCCTGCTCTCCTCAGGCCCCCACGCATCACAAACCTGCACCACACTTGGGGTCAGACGAATTGTTCAACAGTCCGCTGTCTTGCATCTCCGAGTCCTCCGAGTTGCATGGCGATCGGGAGGTGTCAGATAGACGGAAGATGCTGAATAGACATGATGACGACTATGGTACCGTATATATGCATATATATGCTCTCTCTTTTGCTGACATCACATTTCAGAGATGCTTTACACGGACGTCATGGACAAGCACCAGGCTCCAGATCATGAAGTTGATGGAGCTCACGGGTCCGAGTTCCATCATGATAGCTGGGACACGGATGATGCTCAACAAGGTATTGATAGAGGTGACGATGAAGATCAAGATCTACAAGGTGGCTATGGTGACGAGGATGGTGGCCACGAGGACAAGGGTGATGGCCCACAGGGTGACCACTATGAGGACGAGCATCAACAGGGTGACTACTATGAGAATGAGGACCAGCAGGACGACTGCTACGACTGCTACGAGGACAAGGATGACGAGGACGAAGGGCAGCGCTCACAGCCCGACTGTCGCCATGCCCAACGCCTCATTACTCCTCTTCCCCACTCTCACACTAACCCCGGAGCGGTGGATGGCACTTCTGGTGCCGTGGAACTCCGGGGACTCAGAGAGCACCCAAAGCGTGCTGCAGTACACCGAGGCGAGGAACTTGTAAGTACAACTATTTTAGTTCCATGCCGCCTGCCCAACACTTTCCTGTATTTTTTTCAGGCTGAAACGGACTACGATCTCCTGGACTCTCACCATTTGCGCAATCGCCGCCATAAATCGCCTTCTCCCACCTTTAGGCTCACTGCTGTTCAGAGTGGTGACGACAGAGATGGTCATGGTTCGAAGAGGATGCGCTTCAGCAACAAGGCTGGAGACAGCGAGACCTCTCAGGCTACTGTTGTTCCAAGGTCCATTGACCCCGCTGTTGTCACTCCCAGGCCTTGCATGGATGGTCATGTTGTTCCGCGACCTTGTGACAACACCCTCATTGCTCCCAAACCTTGCCAGGACACTCGTACTATCACATGGCCTCATGAAGCTGCCGCCACCGCTCCTAGGCAACACACAAATGCTTGTGATATTCCACGGCCCCCCGAAGATGCTGCCGCTGTTCCTAACCCCTATGAAGGAGCTGTCCCACCGCTTCGTGAGGATGCTCCTGCCACTCGAGGGCCTCATCTTGGCGCCCCTACTGCATCGTCTACTCAGAGGAATGCTACTGTCTCAGGAAATCCAGAGATCACTGTGGTACCAGTGCAAGCCCAATGTCACGGAAAATATTCAAAGAATCCAAAAGGCAGCGTTCCACCCAAACCACACACAATTCGCTTCTACCCTCCGCTTTGGGTTGACCTACTGGAGACAGCGAAAGCTCATGTCCGTCTCTCTTTGTTTACAGCCTATCCCTTTCTTCGCGTGCAAATGGCCGTGTCTGGTCAGTGCACGGAAATTTTATTTGAGGTCTTTGCGCACTATGAGAATGATGGCAAGGTAGTAGAGGCCGGTGAGTGCAGTATCACACTGACCTGCTAGCACTGAGCTCAATATCGTAATCTAGGGTATTGGGATGAGCACAAGAAGGATATGGCACGTTTGGTGAGTTGATATCATATCCAACTCCATAGACTTACAGCGCGTCAGCTTTTCTATGACACACAGACGTTTCGAAGTGAAATCAAGAAAATCACGCAAGAGATCATTCCTACTGCGTACCAGCTGTTCACTCCCGAACACTTGACAGGTCAAACTGCGAGGCTCCAATTTATCAAAGACAAGGCTGCTGCCTTGCTGCAAGGGTCCCGATACTTGAAGGGGACAAATGACGACCAGGTTCGAATTTACAGAGTGTTCTGTACTGCGAAAGGCTACTGACTGTTGACAGGGACACTCGTCTCACTTTGCGCACCCCGCTCTCAAAAGTATATGTCAAGCGGCCTTCTATCATAACTCTTCAAAGAGTCTTCACAATTTTTCCCAGTTTCAGCAAATGGTTCCGAAAAGCGCAGTTGCACTGGTGGCAGCCTATGTATGTCGTTTCCTTTTCTCTCTCTCTTGGTTTCTTTGGATTTCGTTGATGAACTATCACCCAGGTTCATACTCTGCTCACGGTATGGAAGAACAATGGCCACAACAATGGCCAACCCCTGAATTCTGACTTGGTTGAAGCGACATACAAGAAATTGCTGGGGAACATTGAACAGGTTGGCAAGCACCCATACCATGGCCCGAAGTTGGCAAGCATGTTGGCGGAATGGGCTCAAAGCGGATTGTGAGCATTCAGCGCATCCGCAACTTACCTCACTTATTTTCTGTTAATTTTAGGGTTGGTTTTGTGATGCAAGCAGACGATGACGACGATAATGATGAGTTTGGTGGCATGATCTCTGACTTTGATAGAGATAGCATGTTAGACGAGTGATTGTAGATGCATAATACAAGTTTTCTTTCTGTGATGCACGCTCGACAGTGTGCCGACTATCATACAGATGGTATGGACACTACAGTGTGGTATGGACCTACTAGCAGTACAGGTTTGGTTGGACTCGACATGGCATAGCAGAGGGTACAGACTCAACACAGTGTGACAGGTTGTACAGAGCGCAGGCCTGACACAGCAGCACACAATGCTTACAAATTCTACATACGTGGCAAAACTTGTACGGTTACAATGTAGCTGTGCTGTGCCGTACAGAATGTAACCCTTTGTACAGCGCTGGTACAGCACTGGTACAGCTTACTAATCAGCTGTACAGAGTGTGCTGCCTGTGACATAACTGTACCTCGGCTGCACAAGGGGTGACCTTCAGGTAACGCTGTGACAGCTGTGACCAAGTGTACAGCATTGTCCACAAAACTTTGAATTTGCTGATGTACGCACCTCGGTCGAGTAAACGTATCCGTTGGGAAAGGTTATTGGCATGTTGTCCTCGTCCATTATTTTACCGCTCAGGTAGCAAACAATGGTAGAGTTGGCATGGTAACTAAACGGTACCTCTTTTCTGAGAATGCCAATGTTGGGATCGCACACCAGACAGTCGACCTCGTGAGTAAGGTCAAAGTGCTAGATGCAGTAGTGGTTCCGTCGGCAGACTGTTCAGTGAATAGATGGCGAGGCGGAATGCTTGAATCAGGGAGGTTCAACGAGATTCATCGTAGAGACGCTAGAACGCCCCCACCGCGGAAATTGCTTCGACGGACCACGAACCTTGTACTGTCTGCAGGTGGAACGGCCAATAGTGCCATTGCTTGCGTAATCTGCTCCAAGTGGGTCTCCTGCCATGGAACAAGATATGTTCTTGCATATGTGATCGCTTCCTGTGTTTTGCGAGCGCAGGCTAACTTGAAGCAGAAGTTCAAACTCAAGCGTGCTCTGCAGAGCCACAGAAATTGCTGCATCAGGTACAGGATGGCTAACCTCAAGTACTCACCCCAACTTTTCTCAATGCCATCTTATTTTCACTGCACTATGCTATAGCTTCAGTGCAACTGTGCCGGAAAAGTGCACGTCCAATCCTGTGGATGTCCATGAAAAGATCAATGTCCATGTGAAGGGTGTACATGACAGGCATGAATATTCAACGTGTGGTCCAGCAAGATCAACCGCATGGTTAATGTACCTCAATACCCTTTTCTTGGGCTAGTTTCCTCGCCGTTTTTCTCGTCCGGTGCGAAGGGTCCAGTTAACTAGCCACCTGTCAAGCCGCATGTCCGCCCAGCATGAAAAATCAGTTTGTGGTCGGCAGCGTCTCGATCAATGCGAGATGCTGAAGCCGTTCATGCATGACATCAAGTTTGGGCCTGCTGTTGTTTTCCTGCAGATCCAAAAGCTATACGGAATATGCATCTGATCTATCAGTATAAGGTGCACACAATATGTGAGGACCCGACCTTGTGTTTGAGATTCTCTACTCATGCTATCATTCCATCAATCGCCTTGGCAGTATCCTCAATGTCAACCTCACTGCCCTTCGTGCGCTTCTGGAGTCCTTTGGATGCTGTCTGCCAGTGTATGCTACCTAATTCTCGCTCAATGTTCCTTTGAGGTGCACAGACTCAGAACACATTGCGAGAATTTCGTAGGGTACCTGACATAGTCTATGACCGTGACTTGGTGAGAAAGGTGCCGACTCCCCGGACAGTCTGACGTACATTGAAGGATTGCTCAAAGAGCATAACACCATCAACATTCACTTTGCTCATGCTCATTGCAATAGACTAACTTGCCCGTTGTCAGCCAAATGTGACATGTGACATGTGACATGTGACGTCTGACTCGGGTGATCACTGGCATGCAGTCACACATACCAAGTCACATGCCACTGTATTGCTAACTTGAAGGCATTGAGAACAATGGAGACAAACTTTCATTTGGCTGTGTGGATACAAATTCTACCAAGTACCAAGACTACCAAGACGTGATGCACTGCTTATCCTCCCCTTCCCCAAGCAAAAATCTCTCAACCGAGGGCGACTAAAAGAAGCACTGAGATTGAAGCAAACAGGGGAGTGTAAACGGATTTGTGTTTGGCGGGGAAGTACAGCATTGCCAGCATGCCGAGATTAAAGAAGGCATGCGAATCGTGCGATGCCAAGGACAACGCCTCATTGGACCACCGCAAAGGAACAGCGGGGGGGGGGTTCCACCGCAGATTGATAAACCTATGACAGAATTGTCTTGTTAGTGTATCGGTATGAGGCGAACTAAGCTATAAACCTTTTCAAGCGCTGACAGCATGTCCTGCACATCACCCCTGACCTTCCGGTCTACCGGCATGGTTTCAATTTGGTCCACGAGCTTCACGATGTTGTGAATCGTTTGTTGGGTATTCAAAATATTCTCCAAGGTCGGGCGTCGAAGGAGGGCATCCAATTGCCAGTTGGATAGCATGCCACGAAGGAGAGCAGGGACTCTCAACAAGGCAGTTAACTGAGAAAATGCAGATAGACAGGCACCAGGCCCGCTGCAGTCAAGTGCGTCATCGCTGTATCCCTATTTATGCCGTACTCTCATTCATCGACTCATCAGCGACCCTGAAATCACTGCAGTCACGCAGCCACTCTGAATATAACGGTCACTTACCATGTTCGTCAAGGATACGAAGAGGCTGCCAGGATGTGGACGGTACAAGCAACATGAAATGTAGCACAGGATCGTTGTATACACTGGAAATATAATTGTTACTCTAGAAGTCCAACAGGTGGAATAGTTACACAATGACCATTCGGCTGAATTAATGAACACGGTCAGATCTTCGCGAGTGACACCATGAAAGGGAGCGATGCCATCAGTGAAATGCATAGGATCGAAGGCAAGCAGTGCATGGAATTGTACCTGACTTTCGATGGTGGTATCACTTAAAGCTGGACTTGGGACCTCTATAGCACTGAGTCTGTCTCACTCGGATCCTCGCATCTGCGATTTCGCTGACACCATGCGGTCGACCTGGATCACGATATCAATGTGTTTCTAGGTATGAAAATGACAAAAGGTCTTAACAAGAACATCGTTGAGCTTTCTCGCGAAATTTGGTGTAACATCTCCGAAGCTCAGTGCCAGTGCGTGAAGCTGTGCTAGTACATTTATGTAACGGAAAGACAAGATTTCCGTCAAGTTGCGACTTTACATGGTCAGAGGGCAATGCGATGCGTTCAATACTCGTAAACTTCCACCAAAACAGAAGAGCAAGGATGATTATAGCCCAGTAAGAGCCTACTGGTAGGATGAGCCTTCATATCTTGGGCGACTCCGAAGGGAGTATCTGGCATCAGGAAAACTTTCAAGCCCCTATTACACTTGACCCCCTCTTTTGAGGGGTAAATGGAAACATATTGACCATTGTGTATTGTGTTCTAATGTTACTTAGGGTGGTCGTTGATGACTAGGGGGTTGCCAAGGGTCCCTGAGCAATATCTGAGAGGAATATCATCTCTGCCAGTGATTATAATGGATTATAATGGATTATCATCTCTTGAAAAATTTCCTGATGTGCCAGTGGGGCTCCTTGAGGCCGTGGCTCGGATTGGCATCCATGTCATGGACTCGGACGCGCTCAGATCAACATTGACAACCAGTGGAGTTCTCCCTCGAACTCCCTCTTGACCTCTGAGTCCAAGCACGGCCTCAAGTATAGCTGGGACGACATAGTTTCGACTTCGTTCAAGCCACATCGACCCGTGCTTTCATGCACCTACGCCGTACCGCATTAAAGTCTTGCGAGTTGCGACCCGTATTCACATTTCACAACCCTGGGCGGCGCTTTGGATTGTCGGTTCCATCAGCTAGACATTCAGCGCCAACTCCTCCAACATTGGTGACTCGGAGGCTCTTGTCAGTAAAGTCCAAGGTTGCATCATTGTCTCGGGAGCTGGCAAGAGCATCGGTAGATGCTGGTCAGTTAATGAAGGCGATAGAGCGCCACTCCATCTAGTGACTGGGGACGGGGACGTGCGGCCAACGACGTGGTTGAGATCCGGGGAGGGTACTGGCATGGGTGGACTAGATAATGTCGATATGTTTGATAGATTGGACGACTAAGTCAACTGCATTCAAGCTATGTACATATTCATACAAATCGCATCACGGGTACAAGCATCAAGATATTGTCAAGCAGACCCGGTTTACGGGTTGCACAAAGCATTAAGAAGGTTGCTTTGGCAGGCTCGCTGCCTCACCAAGGTCATCTCTGGAGTGTCTTTATTGCATGCTAAGCACTGACGAATCTCCTCACCCATCGCCTTTTGGACCTCCCTGAACTTTTTCTCTTTAATGTCCCCAGGTGTCCAACCCAAGGAAAGGAGCGCAATTTTCCTCTGATCGATGAGTATTAATCCTGTCAAGATCTGTGGGATGCTCTAGTAAGACCATCATTGCGAATGTCCATTCTGTTAGCACTCACCAGACTGGCAATAACACAGGTTGTGTGCGCGTTGGAATGACGCAACAAAATGAACTGTAGAGCCCCATCAGCAGAGGTGCTCATGGAGAAAATGGCCGCAAAGGCTCCGTCGGTTGGGCAGGCCAGGGCAGTATGCAGCATTCCCTTGAACTCGGGTGCTGCATAGTACTCGGTCTGACGACATAAAGTTAGCGCTAAAGAGTGCACTCTAGAAAATGGACACTTACAACTGGACCAGACTTATTGTGCAGAAAATGGTAGGTGTACATTCCTTCTAAGTTGCTCCGACAAACCCAAGCCTGCACAGTTCTTGTGCTGTTGGAAAATCCAGGAGGAAGAAGACACTGCAGCAGAATGGTGGTCATGGACCCCCAGTGAGCAATCAGAATGCGAGGATAATCTTCGTTGAGCTGGAGAAGAGTGAGCAGGTGAGTCGACAACCAATAACGCTAAGCTTACCATCCTTTGTAACACTTCCATGAAGTTTGAATTGATGAGAGTACTGTGCGCCTGGATGTTCCTAACACCTGAGTTTCTGTCTTTTACCTGAATGTTGATCTCCCCTAGAATTGGTTCGGATAAGGTTCTTGATAAGAATGGAATTAATCAACACTTACCATATTCAAAGTCCATGACTTTGTGTCGTAAAAGGGTGTCGTACATATTCATAATGTACTCGGTGTACATCTCCTCGCGCCATCCGTAAAATGGCCGCGATGTTTGAGTACCTGAGTCCGAAAAGTACTTCAACAACATAACATCGCAAAGGCAAGCCCAATTTTTCAGACCGGCAGTGTCCAATGCTTGTGCGAACGAAGCTGAGGGTATATATCAGCACAGATCGATGAAACAGCTTCAAATTAGAGATTCGTACCTCTGTGTGTCGTGGTGAACTGTCTCGTGATCATATCCGCGTCGAGAGAGGGAGCCACTGGCTGTGGCTGTGGCTCCGCCATGGCTGTATAGGGTGGGGCTTGTACACGATTAGTCCATGAGGAACTAGAAAAGAGTCCATCTGGGTGGACTCCAAGCTGGCCAAGAAGATGACGAGCCTGAGATGTGTCGTCCATTACACCACCTATGTTTGCCACGATGTCCTCCAGGAACAGTTGGTTCAAAAAAGCCACATTAATGGACTCGGATGTCGGGAGAGAGGCCTCAGAGCCAGCAGGAGGAGTAAGCAGCCAAGGGCTCAGAGCCAGATCCCCAGGACTACTAGTACTGGAGCGTGGGTGGGTTGTGGATCCCTGTCGGAGTCCGCCTGGAATGACAGTGTTGTCCATGTTCGCAGACTCGGGAGACGGTGACCTGACGACGATGATTTATATCTATGAAAATTTTGTGTTCACCTTTGTCACGATCCGTGTCTGATCACCTCATGCATGGCAATCGAACCCCATTGTTGATAGGCATGTTATGGTCGCAAAACTTACCCAATCACGGGGCCAGCTCAGTAATCCGAGTTGTATCTGGGAGACGTAAATTCTCGTCAGCGAGCCGTTACCCATTGCATTGAAATTTGAGGTTGTAGTAGAACGAACTGTTACGATTTCATCCTTTCTTTCCTTTCTCATTGGCTAACGTATCGTATGACCTTCTTTTCTTTTTCCATTCGCTCATCGTATGACTCCACTTGCTTATAGTACAGCCTCAACTGCGCACGGCTATGTACGCAGCATCGCTCGTCCATACGTAGTAGTTCACAGCTTGGTCTGTGCTCGTTTCGTTTCACTATTTAAACCCATGTACAATACCTACAACGGCAGTCTTATCCATTTGTTCAGTTCTCGCCCTAGGCTTGAATACGAATTAAGGATACCGCTCCTTACTCTCATCTGCTCGCTTCAGACTTGAAGATTAAGTCTTGAAAGCTTTGAACATTGGTTGCTTGTTGTCTTGCCCTCGAGCGTTACGACTCTAAGTCTAGGTCGTTACACGAACTGCCGATCCGAAACGGACCCACTGGCAGCTTCTCGCACCTAATTAAGCTTGTGTTGGTGTGTGCCACTGAAGGGATGTAAGGGATCCTGAAGGACAAGTCCAACTAGGTCCTTAACAAAAGAAATGATCTAAAGGAACGATAGGTTCGTCCCTAAAGAGACTCTTGATGAGTTGGTGAAGGAGGAGACCTAAAGACAGAAGAGTCCGGAGGGTCCTAAGGAGGTCCAGACCTCAGAAAACCAGGAGTGATGGATGGAAATAGACTTGGAAGGCTTCGAGGACGAGGAGGAGCGAACGATGATAGATGGACGACGGTTGTCCGGTGCGTAGAAAGTGACGACTGGTGTGACCACTGCGGTCGGAACGGATGCGGACGTGACAGACGATAGTAGCGGACGTGACAGACGATAGTAGCGGACGTGACGGACGATAGTAGCGGACGTGACGGACGATAGTAGCGGACGTGATAATATGGCGGACGATGATGAGGACGATGAGGACGAGCGAAAGGACGACGAGCGAAGTGTAATCAATGCTAACGGGTGCAAGATGCATTCAAATCATCTGACAAACAGTTTATAGTCCAGAGCATACTCCAGACTGCCATAACAACACCAATTTGAAATAGTATGACAGGACCATATGGAGTGTAAGTACCTCGTGCCTCACACGTCGAAAACCATAAGGAACTAGCCAAGATGTCCAACGTCATAGAATAAAGTGGTCACGAACCTCAAATGACATTCCGGTGCGACGCGGACTATTGCGGACAAAGGACAGGATGTTCTGGACGATTCCTGTAGGAGCGGACTAGCGGACAACGACGGACAGTGGACGAACGAGACGTGGGTGAATAGGATCACTAAGGACGTGAGTGACGATGATAGGGAAGTCGTGTAGAGGTCATAGGATAGGTCCTACAACTGTAAGGAACGGTAGTTCCTTACACCGCGATGCCGATTGACCAGACCAACCTCGAATGGATAAAACGCTCCGAAGGACTGGGGCTCAAGCTTCAAGTCTCAAGGATGCAATCAAATCAAACGCTCCAACTCTCCAGGCAAGAATTCTCATGCTCGAATTCTCTTACTACTTCGGACCTTTTACCAAGACAAGGGGTACTCGAAGTTTTTAGCCGCAAAATCCCGGGGGGTAATAGCATGGCCCCCCGCACGGACTTTCAATTTCCAGCTCCCCGTGCTGTAGTACTAGTAGCCGATATCTGCGTTACCCAATCTCCGTTCCTCGGTAGTGAGGAGGTTTTTGTCTGTGCAAGATTGTGGATCTCTACAGAGCGACCCACATGAGAACTTGTCTATGACCGACGTTGACAGCGGCGAGCAACACTGAAGTGGGTGGATACTCACTGCTTGTGGGAAAATCTGGAACCGAGATTAACATACCTTGAGTCTCGGTGGGATTAATGGAGTCCAGGACTCTGCGTTTGATTGAGTTGAGGCTGTCGCTGTGGCAGATTCCCAGTATGGGTCACAAGTACGCAACTTTCGTGCGAAATCGTCGCCGCACGCACATATAACACCGCTATTCGAATATTGATCCCAAATCTGACTCCGCAATTCTGGGCAATTCCCTGAAGACTTGTTAATGAGTCAATGAATCAGCAAGTTCAAACGCTCTAAATTCTCATGTGTGGATTCTCACGGTCAGGTTCTCACGGTTAGTGTATGCAGTATCTCATATATAGTGTACGATCCACTAAACCCACTTTTTCAAGCCTACCATCACCACAACAAACGTAACTCACCAGTTGTGATCCATGATGTCGTGCTGTCGCCCGTCCCACCTCCATGAATCCGTTGACAGTGACAGCTTGTGCAACGACAAAGCTGCGTCAAATCACACCATCTACTTCAGCGACTACGCCCGTGAGGCCCACTACAAGAGCATATGTTGGAACTTTTCACAATTTCGATCACTTACATTTGCTTGCAGTTACAATCTCCTGGTCACCCACTTTCCTATCAGGAAATTCTACAACGCTGGTCACAAGCGGTGATCAGAATCCAATTTGCCAAAGATGACCTCACGGAAGCACAACACGTTTGTGATGATTACGGTAGCATTGTCCAGGAGATTGTTGGCCCTAGTGGCTACCAATCCTTTGTGGAACAGCTGCTCAATGCTGCGGAGACCCATCGCCACAGTGAGCTCAGAAATTCAAAAATAGTCAGTCATTCCACTAACTATTTTTGACAGCCGCCACCGTGCACTAGATGTTCTATTTGTTGTGGCACGAAAGCCCTACTTTTATTGTTGTTTGGCATGATTAGTAGTTGTCTGTAACTTTGTTGTACAACTATCGACTTGGAGAAGATTCCTAGATTCTAAGCATTCTCAAGCTCATCTCTTACCATGTCGATGCCAAGTCACAGAAACCACAATCGAGGCTTGTGGGAAACGCCCAAGGCTTCAGCCCGGACGCTGAAAAATGGCAGTCTGTTACGGGCTGCACCTCTATTATTTCATCACTAGCCCAAGTTGATCGGGACCACAGCACCTTGCCAACGTATTTTGATGTCGGTCTAGGTGCTTCTAGGTCAGTCGTCACCACTGACACTACAAATTGTGTGGAAGTATGTCCCCAGAAACATTTCTTTTGGTCGAATACTTCACATGTTCCACGAAAGCGCAATCATGCCACTGTTGAAGACAAAGTAAGGTTCGTCTACTCCGAAATAGACAATCCTACCGGCAATATCAAAACAATAGCCACCTATCAAGTATGTAATCGCCTTGTGTTCACCCTGGAAGGTCTTACTGTTGCCACTTGTCAGTTCTCGTCCCGCACATCAGCAAACCACAATGGTCTGTAGAGTGCTGGACAGGACTGTATAGTTTCATAGCTCTCCAGCTAGGTCCAGGCTGGACAGTGCTATGGAGTGCTGGCCAGCAACCTAGTTGCTATGGGTTGCTA
>JBBPSU010000191.1:0-18466 GCA_038093755.1 Tylopilus microsporus | reverse complement strand
GGTCTAGATCCCGTGAATCGAGTTGACGAACCAGGGGAACTTTGCAGGCCGTCGTTCTCGCGCCCAGACCACCGATATCAATTCCACGAGCGTCGGTTGCACCAGCCTTGTTAGAGGAACTCCTTGGAGAGATTTCGACTTTGGCTAGCGTTTACCACAAGCCGGCTGAGACCTTCATTGGCCATGGACGGATAGGTGCTGACTCGGTTCAGCGCGTGGGAACAGAGTTTGTTGTTTCCGTTGTTTGTCGCGGTCTTTGCTGAGTGTGGCACGTAGGCTATCCGACGATCGTTTTACCGCACAAAAAGCTCTCCAGACGGTTGTAGCGGGTCAGCAAGCAGAGAACCTACTCGACTTCGACGACACTCTTACTCAAGAAGGGCAACCCTCGGGTCTTGCGGCGACGCAGATCCTGCCCTCGTCACATGCTGCCGCCAATTTCCTGTCTGGGACGTCAACGAATCCGCTGGACGATTTAGTATCCATCTTTGGAGGAAATGGCGGTGTCGAGAGTGGGTTTGGTGGTCTGGGGAGCTTGTCGACTCTTGGAGGAAATCATCCCGGTTCCCCGCTGGAGAGCGTCGCAACCTCGACCACTGCTACCCAGAAACCACAGGAGGACTTGCTTGGTTTGTTCTGATTAGACATGTGAATAGACAGCACATGCATCCATCGTGTCGACTGTTGCTGAAGCGCTGACCCGGAAACTCGTTCCGCCGGGTCTCCGGCCTCACTGATGTTGGGACGTGGGAACACGTAAACAAGGACAAATACTCGATCGCAGCGTATCAAAGTCGACGCCATGGTCTCCTTTGGTCCGACGACACTCTCCTCATTGCGTCCAACTCGCAGTCTCCACAGGCTCACCCATCTCGGAATGGCCTGTTCCTCATGCTAGCGGCTTCTCGTGCATTAGCCGGCTAAAGCACGGGCAATTACAGAGAAGACCGTATCATTTTGGGACATGGCAACCCACACCCGACTCGGCCTCCTCGAACATACTGTAGACATATACTCTATCGCAGTATCACCCGACGACGGGTATCTCGCATTTGGTGGTGAGCCTGTCTCATATAAAAGTACTATGCTTATCCGAAGAACGTGCTGTCAGGTCGTGCACCATACTAGTCATCCACCTCGGTGGGCCGTGACAAGAATTCAGTTGACTCCGTCCCGGTACAGTTGGATTACTATCACCACAAGCGTCATGCTGACACCATGATCCAGGAAGATCCTGTTAAATCCGGTACCGTAGAGCCCGAGTCAAACAAACAAGCCAGCAAAGACGGTCCAGTCGACGTGTGCGCTTTCTTCCCCGTTCGACGCCGGTTCTTATGATTGCATAGCGATCTTCTCCTCAACATGACCGAGAAGACCTTTCGACCTCCGCGGGCCACGACAGCAATCCCCATAACACTAGCTTGGTATAGTCAGCTTACTCTCCATCCAAATGGTTACCTGATGCCTTGTCTCATGTCATTACGTGCTACAGGAAGAATCCGGTAAATCTGGTACCGTTGTTTCCGACTCAAACAATCCAGCCGTTGAAAACGACATCCTTGACGTATACATGGTTCTTTTCCTTTGAGCGTCGGTTCTCACTATCGCCCAGGTCGAGTTGCCACCAAGCACGCCAGCTCCACTTTTCGATCTTGACGAAGTTCGTTCTCATCATGTTCGCTCCCCATTCTGTATTGACACTCTTCGGAGCGTCCATCCCCTACATCCTCCATTTGTTATTCCGAGGCCGAAGTAGTCACACCTGGGCCATCGCATGACATACAAACATCAACAGACGTCCATCCAGTAACTTCTGCGCCGCCGGAACCTTCACGGAAACCCATCGATACCCTCAAATCGTCTCAGCGCTCGTCGGGATTCAAGAACTGGCTTTAGACAAGGCCAAAAAGGAACCGCGAGGACCCAACAACCAATAGGTCCAGTTGGCTTTCGAGAAGGTCATATATCTCCCGTCCTAGCGATCCTCCATCTGGTGCCCAATCACCAATGGGCGTGAAAGGGCCCATCGTCTTATGCGGCGGCTTGACGTGAGAAAGTGAGTGCGTTTGATTATGAACGGGTATCCCGAATCTAATATTGTCGAAGCGCATAATGGCGAGAGCCCTGAGACCACCAGTATGTCATCCCTCAAGTCGCTTTGCAATTACTTATCGCACATCACAGCCCAAGCAGCCGAAATCACAAAAGGGGGCCGTCACTGCCTCTCAGATGAAGGACGCCCCCGGAGATGCCTCGCGTAGCGTTCAAGGTCCTCGCAGGTGAACGCCGTACGTCATTTCTTGGAATGGCACTCCACTCATCTCTCACTAGGGACAGCCGAGCATTGTAAGATCACAAGTTCGCTCACCCTCGAGTGTCTTCGTGTTTACTCACCCCATACCACAGGACGAACCGCAGGAAAAAGGTGGTTGCTCGAGTTCCTCCAACGGTCGCTGGGGGTATTGTACAAGGCACTACAGTTGCAGCTGAAGCGAACGCGGTGTGTCCTCAGGCTTGACGGTGATAGCGAAGTGTCGTCATGGCTCATTGTTTACTAGGCACAGCAAGCAAGCAATGTGTCCGAACTCCCGGCCGGCAGTGTTAGCGTCCTGCTTTCTGAACCCTCTCCAATGTTTTGACTGATGGTCGATTAGGAGCGTTCGGGGCCAGAGAAAGTCGCGCTTTTGTGCATGGTACCAGAGTGGTTATGTTGTAGGCCAGATACTGTAGATAACTGATGTATCCCTGACACTAGTCGCGACTCGCGATTTTGCAAGCCTATTCCATGGCGAGCACAACACCGAAACAGTAGATATGCTTCTAATGCACGACTAGGCTTGTGCCAGGCGGAGCAGGTGGCCCGCGCCTCTTTCCGCGACACCACTTCGCTCGTCCGGTCCCGCTGGACACGGCCCGCCCGCTCTCCTTTTCGTCGCAACCACCCATAACACCACCCTCTAACCTTCGTTTGAGATGCCTCAGTGCCACTATCTCTCTATTGGGCCTCAAACGCAAATACGTATCGCCCACCGGACATTTACTGCGAGGCATTCCCGCCCGCCCCGCAGCTCATGCTTCCGGACGGGCTTGCGCAGTCGTTAGGGAAGCGCTTCGCGCTCTCGCCCGTACCCCACACCACCCTCTCTCAGCCTCTCATTCTCAGCCTCTCTCCTGCACCCGACCGAAGCAATGGCTAAAAGATACTCGTTGCGTCAATGGGTAAGATAAAAATAGTTCAGTGACAGTCCTTGTGTAGGCTCGCGGGTGGAGGCATTCGGGGTTGGGCCGTTTGAACAAGGCGATCACGGTGCCAGTGGCCGGTGCAGCCGGTCGGTCAGCTAGTTGCAAGTGAGCTCCTGCATGATATACTAATACTTTACCGGTGGCATCGCTAACAGTGTTTCTCAGTGTTTCTCAATGTGCATAACCTACTTCCACTCACGGGTTCACGGCCAGTCGTTGATTTCTAACGGCGGAGCACCGTGCACGGCGACTGCCTTGTGCGGATTGCCGTTGACCCATATCCATGCCGATCATTTCATTCTACTATCGTCGAGTCGCCTCGCCGTCAGTCCATCGTGACGGGCAGGCTCACACGTGTTGGATCGGGAGGTGAGCATGCCGGCATGATAAGGTAGTGCTTTGCACAGTTCGGGACCCACGTCGTAAACGCGCTTCGCCTTGCGTTTTATGACTGTCGGAGGGTGTACGTGGTCCTGCCAGCTTGTTGATTTACTATTTTCAAGTCATTCACACGTGCGATGTTTTTCCACACATTCTCTTCCGAGTGATCGAACCTTGCTCATGCTGCTTCTTTCTGTCTGGCTAAATTTAGCCTCGACTGGTCTTTCAGCCGTGGCGTTACTGGTGGATTGAATTAACGTTTCTGCTATAGATACGGTGGCAACATGCAACGAGGCGAACGGAAATGACAATCATAGCCCATGTGAAGTTTGCGCCTCGATGTCTTTCCGTCTTGGAGGATCACCACCGGACTGCCTACATCGCCTGTGGCATATAATGCCCCACAAGCAGTACGTCCTCGTTCTTTTAACCCCCCTTACTGACTGATGAACAATGTGATTGGCTTCAAGACAATTTTGCCTCGCCACCCTGCGTGGCGTGGCCTCTCAGCAAATATATGACATAGTATGCTCTGTCATCGCTCGGGTCATTGCTCGAGCGCTCACATCTGATTCTTCTCTCAGTGGCAAACGACATGGGATATGCAGAAACTTCTCTCTCACTTTCAACCTACTCCAGATCCCATCAACTTCGTGACTCCTGGGCCAATTGGCATTGCGGATATCGTCATTGACGACTCGACCGTTTCCCAGACAATATATGGCTTTGGCGCTTCGTTGAGTGAGTGACAATGTTTCGTTGACGAAACAAGCACGGAACTCATCCGCTGATTGAAGCGGACTCGTCCGCGTTGCTTCTGAACACTCTGAAGGCAATCATCAATCTACGTTACGTAAACATGTGTTTGAAATGCATTTGCAGTCCCAAAATGCGACTGGCTATTGGCAATTACTGGATTACCTTTTCGACAGTGAGCATGTGTTCGTGCCTCGTGCCCAAGATCCGTTGATCATTCGATGATATAGTTACGGATGGCGCCGATTCTGCTGGCTTCTCGTACATCCGGGTTCCTCTTGGGGCTTCAGACTTTTCCGCGCAAAGTACGCACGAGCTTTTCACCACAAGCACGTTGCTCACATGCGCACTCTGGCCAGCGTATAGTTATGACGATACCAGTGGAGATGTTGATCTCAATGACTTCAACATCAATGTCGCACCAGGCTACGTGCTTTCGACCCTTACAGATATCTTATCTATCAGCCCATCATTGAGAGTCCACGTTCTTCCCTGGTCTCCTGTAAGTCCACCCGTGACATTAACATACCGCGTGGCATCTCACTTTGATCAGCCTGGGTGGATGAAGGAAGGAACCATGGACGGCGGTTCTTTGAATACAGAGTATATTTCTACTAGTGAGTATTTTCACCCGGTCTACTTAATGTGTTCCATCAGCCACATGCCACAGTGGCCAATTATCTCTTGAAGAGCCTTCAAGGGTTCTTGAGCGAAGGGATCCCAGTTTACGCTGTTGGGATTCAGGTGAGATGAAATGCACGATGATAAGTGAATGCAATAGTCAATCACCACATCTTCGGCAGAACGAACCTGAAAATAGCGATACAAGTTACCCTTCTTGCACCATGCCTGTGTCCGTGGAAGCTCAGATCGGGACTACGCTTCGGAGCTTGATGGACTCGAATGGCTTCTCGAGCACCAAGATCATCGGATACGAGCATAACTGGTCTGATGCCGCGAATTACCCCGTCCAACTCGTACGTGATGTGAATGGCATGTGGTTCGAATGTGTCACTGGCCATGATTTCAGATGCAGCAAGCAGGCGATGCCTTTGATGGTGTCTCCTTCCACTGCTATGGGGGAAGTTATACCTATCAAGCATTGTTCACCTCTCAATATCCCGACAAGGTGCGATGATCATCGAATCAATGTAAAGAGATGCGTTCCGAGACATTCCTAGGAAGTGTTTTTGACGGAGTGTACAGGCACCATCGGCTCTGATTGGTGGGAAGATATCAAAGTGGGCTCTTTGAAGCTTTCGACATGAGCACGAACTGACGATATGTTCAAGTGGTACATGAACAACCTGTGCGTCTAACGACAATATATTTCTTTCATTTATCAAACGAAATCATCCCTCAGTTTCATCGGAAGCCTGAGTTACGGGTCCTCGATTGGGCTCATGTGGAACATCGCGCTCAATAGTGCTGGTGGTCCTAAGCTACCGGGATCGAGTAGCTGTGCTAGCGGATGCCGAGGTGTCGTGCAAATCAACGGTGATGGCACCTGGAGCGTCAACCAGAAATTTTATGCCATGGCTCAAGCTTCCAAGGCCATCCTGCCGCGCGACCCAGGAGGACCCTGGGGTCAACGAATTGGGGTGAGCGTCGGAGGCAGTCTCCAGAACTTCCAACAGGACGTCGTCGTCGCTGGTGCCTATGTTACGCGCCGCATTTCCCCGATAGACTTGAACAGGTATAGCATCGTCGTATCGAACGCGTACGTTATCATTCTGCATTTGAGTCTGGGCTGGATCTTTGAGCTGCCTGCACCGATAATGTAGGGATGACGGTGTGGCGAATAACACTTGGGATTCGCAACCCGTCACGGCAACCATTGAGTTTAGGGGGAAGCAGGTAAGCTTTTCGAGTGGCAGACCATGACGACGCTGTACTGATGTCGGAAATTTCAGGCGACCTACACGTTCCCGGTTGGTGTGACCACGCTGTCGTGGTATGCGAGGCCGTGAGGCGAGAACAAGATGAGCATGCCTATTGACTCGCGTATGTGTGCCAGTGCACCGTTGGAGTACACTAAGACTTAGGCTAGCAAATCCCATTAGGGTCGATTTGTTGATATCTGGTATTACTTTTTTTACTGCGATTCCGCTGCGAGCGTGAAAGGTCGATCGTACCAACTTGAACTTGTTGAAGGAGGTAGTCCGAACATGGACGGACCCAAGATGCTGAATTTCTACGAAATTCGAGCTTGTGGGTGCTCAAGCGCTCATTCTGCGGCGGCAACCGAGTCAGGAAACTTGATCGTAGTGGCGGCTACGCTGGCACATATGTTAGGCCTTGACTTGACAGGAAATCCGTGAAGTGCTTTGCGCTCTCTTTATGTCTTCCGATACTCTCTGCCTATGAGATCAAATGTGGATCGCTTGCGGGCGGTGTTGGTTAACAAAGGGATTGTTCATACGTTAGCAAACTTCCTCGTCAACAACAACCCTTGGTATCGCGGTCAGGTTCGTGTTGACGAGGCAAGCATGGAAGATTTGTATGAAGGGGACGTGGCCGCTGCCATGCCACGCGCGATCGAGGTATGTTGTTTGCAGTCATCTGAGACCACCAATCAACAAACTTCGACCTGCGTACTTTGATATATGGGAACCTGTCTGCTGACAATGGACCGGTCGTTGAGGCGGTAGGTTGTACAGCAGGTGATCATCCACCCCAGAATTTCTGTCTCATGAAGGCTTCTGCGATCGCGCATTGTCTGAATGGCAATCGATTCCCAGGTGGAGAGTGGATCCAGACGCATCAGCAGCGAAGAGCCTGCCTTCTTGTCTTGGGTGTTCCCCCATCTCGATCCGTTCGGTCTTGAGGGATTCTTCGGCGCCACGCCTGCAGGCTGGTCAGGGTGGAGGCCCAAGGGCGAGGAACATTGCACATCCATCTTTTAGTATTGCTGCAGGGTGATCCGAAGCCACGGGAATTGCATCATGATGATCGTACGTGCGGCAGTGACGACTACCGTAAAGCTGTATAGATTGGATGGAGGACCACGTCAAGTGTGAAGCTAAGTTGAAGGACCAATCACGAGCAAGCTACGCTCGGGCCTCATATTACCGGACGATTACTTAATCAGTGGGCTCGCGGATCGACACACTACTGCAAGACTGCAAGATAAAGTGGGGTCCAGGGTGTCCGGAGGGATATCATGGCCTTCGATCTTAATTTGTTTGCGAGGAGGGTGTTCGGTGTCCACGTCCATCTAACCTAACTGCATAATTATGTAATTTGCGAGACCCTATAAGATGGCAACCCGCCGAGATAGGTCGTTACTCCCATTCCCACACGTGCATACGATAGTTTGTGTCCACTTACATCTTTTTCCCATTAGATAGCTGACAGCCCAACGACAGCGACTTATAAATGATGTGGAAGATTGGAGGACTTGTATTCACCCATTCTCAATTGGTCCAGCTCTTCAATCATGTCCGTCCAGGGCGGGCAAAATGGGCCAAGAACCCTGTGGTCGTTTATCACACTCTGATCGCTCTGGCGCTGAAGAAGAAACTGGATTTCATAGCGGTTGATGTTGTAAAGCCAAGCGGTCGTCGGGGAACGAGGTTTATTCTTTGCGTCTACTCCAAGCCTGTGGAGACTATAACCAACTTTGAGAAGTGGCCAGAAGGCGAACAAGTGGCCAGGATAAGGAGCTGGCTCAAAGCACGTGGTTTTGAAGAGGCGCTACCATTCGACACCTTTATAGTATAGGATTTGTTCCCGTGTAATTTATTTTCCCTTTATGTACATGTAGGCAAAGGTGCTTTGTATTTTCATAAGTATGCGGTCTACACTGAGTCGGTCATTCAGCGTCCTTTTGGCCCCTAGTCGTTTATCCGTTGCATTCGTTCCTCCTATTTCTTATTAGATTTTAGGCACTTTATATTATATGAGCATGTCTTTTGTTACTGTACATCATATTACAATACCATCTCTCGACCGCTTTATCTTTGTCCAAAGGAACTGCACACCGCACCAGGCACCATGACATGCAATAGCAACCAAGGTGACCAACCCGATAGTATTGAGAGACCACACGAACGGTGTGGGCGACGACGATGACGATGGGAGAGGTCCGAATCCAAGCGACCCCCCACGAACCACACAACGACCCACCTGATGCAGCACAATACCCTGACCATGTGCATGCTAACACAGGGGGATACTGGCGACCAGCGAGATAGACGTGTCCCAAGCATGAGCGAGGGCGAAGAAGGCAAAGGTCAGGAGAGCATGACAACAAGTGCCAAATGAAGTCAAGAGGTCGACGACGTGTCGAAACACATCAATCGCGCACACATTGGCGCACACACGATTGACTATGGCTGGCAAAGAAAACAGTCAGTACACACGACGTACCTAAAGAACCCCCATCACCCGACAAGCCAACTAATGAACCCCAGAACGTGCTGGCTCGAGGGGGAGTGGAAGGCAGCAACGGGCTCTTCGAGGTGTTCGGCGGTCGCGCCGCCCGGAGACCCCAGCTCCGAATACTTTTGCAACTCCCGTGCACGGGTGATGAACTTGAAAATATAATGCCATACTTTGAGCGCTGCTCTGAGCGGAGACGCCGCATCCGTGGCAGTGAGGCCGCAGAGGTGCAGTTGAAGTGTTGCTCAATGTACACGTCCAGCACGGGGTGGAAGTTGCTGAACCGTCTGTCCTGGACGATCCCGAGGACTGTCACGAGTGCATTGAGCACGAGATGATCGATCTCCCCAGATTGGTTCATTTGAGATACGAGGATGGCGAACAGCGGGTCAAAGATGTCGCGCAAAAACTTGACGATTTCACCTTCACCCACAAAGGTGAACTTGCTGAAGACGGTAGAGAGAACCTCCTTGTCTGGTATGGCTTCCCACTTGAGAAGGCTGAGAAGCATGGGGTTTGGTGGAACACAGACAAGAACGTATGATGAGGGTGTCGCACAGGGGAGGTGCAAGTCTTTGAGGATCAGAGGAAATAGTCACCTGCTCCGGGGGTTGACCGGGTAGAACCCAAGACGGAGACGAGAGGTACATGTCGGGCACGATCTGGACCAGCCTATCTGCTTTTTACAACACTAGGGCATGACTTCCATCCTCCAAGAACGCGCCTTGGCCGGGGAATAACGGTTGGAATGCGAATGCGAATGGTCGTTCCGGCCCCAGAACGCGATTCCCGGTCCGGTTCCTAAACGTGAAGAACAAATGCCAGTCGGGTACGCCACGGAGAGGCAATTCCAGCTTGATGAGTTCGCCATACGTTAGTTGATTGTTGCGTGCAAACACGATCGAATGGAAGTGCGTCATAAGGGGTTCACCAGCACCAAGAGATATATCATCCTCCACTGGAGCACCAGACGAATCGCGAATTTCGATAGAGACCTGAACATTGTGAGCGGCCGGCCCGGGACGAGCAAAGTTAACCATGCTAAGACGCGGGATGAGACGTGGGGAACTCTCCAGACCACAGTTTAATGTATAGTTTGTTACGGATGTCACCTGGGAATACGACGGGAAACCAAGTCGAAGGGCGAGTGGGATGTCCTGTGAAAGATACATGTTCTGCCTGCTGATGGTGGACACGTCCCCACGGAAAACCTTTACGGACACTGCCAGCATAGGTGGCGGCGGCAATGCGACACGACGGGGGTATTCAGCCGTGATGAAGACAGCGAAGAAACCTAGAAATGCGTTAGAATGCGTGTGCGAACACTCAAAGCAGGGTGTTAAGAACTCATCACTGGCAAATGATGCTCCAAAGCAACCTGGAACTTGAAGCGAAACGGCGGTACGACGCTACTTCCACTGGCATAGCAGTACTAAGGGGTTGTCCAAGAGATAAAGAATGTTGAAACGAATGCGTCAAAACGACATACCATGCCAGGAGGCACCGAAGGCAACCAGGCCAAGCTAGGACACGTGGAAGGCGATTCAAGCCACAAAAATATTGTCGGATACGATGGGAATGGCTGCGGAATGCTGGGCCATCTCCGAGCCATCACATCCCACAAGAATCCGACATCCAGCCAGTAGCATCCACAGCTGGTGCACACCGGCATCAAGAGGGAGTTCACAATGGTTTGAAGCCACCCCTGCGCTCGTCAAGGTTCAAAGAATGGCTTCAAAAGAGGTTGAAGAAGAATGCTGCTTCAAGTTTGGACGCCGAGCCCAATCAGCATCCCGGAGTTCTCCATTCCACCGTTACTGGTCCTCATCTTCGTTTTTCCGGCTGCCAAAGAGAACAACCAAGCACCCTCGGAGTGTAACCGAGCTTTTCGAGGTCTTGGCGGGCAACGGTGTCCGAGTCGAACACGTCTTCTGAACCCATGGTGGACTCTGGTACAGAACTGCACTGTGGGGAAGTCCCAGAGCCAGCTTATCAGTGGAAAGGCCCGGCGTTGCACGCAGCACGGTCCGGGTCCATGGATGAGGTTTACCTTTTCAAGACTTCAACAACTTGTCATTCAACGAGAGCTAGCCGAGCTCGTCATGACCACCCGATGCTCGCTTGAATCCGAGTCGCGCCAATACTAAGACGGTTTTGACCATAACCAATGACCGAATGATTGATAAATTTGGTAATTGCCCCGGGCCTTTCTTGCTACGATATTGCGCAGTTGATAACTTGGAATGGTCTGGTTCCATGCAGCATGTCACGGTCAATGCCACTCACTCAGGCTGACAAGGCCTGATCGACTCCGTGCTTGTCACGGTCGTCTCCCGTGTAGGATGTAAACGATGTTCTGATCCGTACGATTGCGATAGTCCCACCTCAGGCTCCCACCTATTAGTAGCCTGTAAGTGATGCGCGGATCCGAACGTTCCGAGTCGCAGCTATCTCATTACTGACATTTACTGTGTCGTTCTTGTCAACTCCACTGTAGGGAGTGAGTGGTGCTCGAGCCCGCGCGTTTGCGTCTCATCCGACACTGTAGTCGCCCCCCACCCAGCCTGTGAGTGACTTTCGAACATGTGCATTCTCACCACCGTGTCGTGCTTGTCGGCCCCATCTAGTTCGTGAGTAATGCTCGAGTTCGTGCATTCGCCGCCTTATCACTGTCACGTAGGACGTGAGTGATGTTCGAGCCCGTGCGTTTTCATCTGTCTCACCATCGTATCATACTTGTCGCTTCACATTTAGGTGGTGAGTGGTTCTTGAGTTTGTCTTACCATCATAATCATTGTCGCCTCCTACCTAGTTCGTGAGTGGTGCTTGAATCCGTGCGTTTGCAGCTGCCTCACTCCGTATCGTGCCTGTCGCCTCTCATGTAGGACGTGAGTAATACTCGAATCCTTGAGTTTGCATTGTCTCACCACTGTATTGTGTTCGTCGCCTGCCATGTAGAAAGCGAGTGATCCTCGAATCCTTGATTTTGCATTTGTCTCACCACCGTTTTGTGCTGGTCAACTCCCACTAGCCTGTGAGTAATGCTCGAATCCGTGCCTTCACAGCCTATCTCATCACCGTATTATATTGTCGTCTCCAATGCAGGGAGTGAGTGATGCTCGAATCCGAGCATTCGCAGCTGTTTCACCACCGTATTGTGCTTGTCGACTCCCATATAGATTGTGAGCGATGCCCGAATTCATACGTTTTCAGCCGTCTCACCACTGTACCAGTATTCTTGCGTTTTATGTAGCCTGTAAGCGGTGCTCGCATACGGAGTTTGCAGCGGTCTCACCGTATCGCGCTTCTTTCCCGTCTAGGCGATGAGTGATCCTCGAAGCCGTGCGTTGCTGTGCCACCTTGATTGGCTCCCATCTAGTTCGTGAGTGATACTCGAGCCCGCATATTTGCATCTGTCTCATCGCTGTATCGAACTTGTTGGCCCCCATCTGGATGGTGAGTGATTCTCTAATTGATGCATTCTCATCATCTTATCATGCTTGTCGGCTCCCAAGTAGAGAGTGAGTGATACTTGCATCTGTATCTCCAAGCCATCTCACCATCGTATCGTGTTTGTCACTTCCCAAGTAGAGAGTGAGTGATACTTGCATCTGTATCTCCAAGCCATCTCACCATCGTATCGTGTTTGTCACTTCCCATGTAGAATGTGAGTGATCTAACCCAAATACTTGCGGTCATCTCACCACCGTATCACCCTTGTCACGTGCCATCTATACTGAGTGATTCTGGAATCCGTGCCTTGGAAATTACCTCACCACGTATCGTGCCTGCCGCCCCCAACTTGAATGTAGAGAGTTACGGTGAGTGATGTTTGACTTCATACATTCCCAGCTGTCTAACCTGTGTTACTACCCATGTAGGAAGTGAGTAATGATTGAATCCCTGAGTTCGCAGCCGCTCACCGCCGCTCACCATTGTATCGTGGTTGGTGTCGGCGCCATGCTTGCCCGTTTTAGCGACTAAGGATGTAAGTGCTTATATGCCTCCTGCTTTTAATCTGTATTATTACCACACTGTCGTCCGGCATCTAGCTCGTGAGTGACCATTTATATTTAATGCTCGCTTTCACGGTTAGCTTAGCTTAGAAGGTTTCTACTCCTGTGGCATCCTATCTAGACTGTGAGTAACTGCATCTTTTTGCCGCCACTAGCTCATCACTGTGTTCCCCCTGTGCACTGAATGAAGTTGTTAAGCTCAGGCGGACTACGACACCGAACTCGATCAACTTCGGCGCCACGAATCACGTCTGCAGTCAGCTGTGGGAACTGCTCGGCAAGAAGCTTTAAACATCAAAGTGAGCTACAATAGAGAAATTGTTCACCTCCGATGTGACTGATCTACTCTGCAGCCAGCTTTGGACGCCGCTAGGCAAGAAACTCAGAAACTCAGGAGTGACTACGAGGGAGAAATTACTCGACTTCACCACGAGAGGACTGTGCTTGCATTAGGGGTAGAAACTCGAGACAAAGAAGCTCAGAGGCTCAAAGTGGACTACGATAGAGACGGCAATCATCTTTAGCGCAACTGACCCAAGCCAGATTTGGGAACCACCAAGAACTTAGAAGCTCGGAGACTCAAAGCGGGCTATGATACCGAAGTTACTACACTGTCCATCGGAGTTTCAAGTTGTGATTTCGAACAATGGGTGCACAATGGGTGCACAAGAGCTCCGTTAATGCGGATACACTCAACTCGGATCCCGACCCGTCAATTGCCTCAAGCGAAACACATCATCTGCTCGCTTCATCAACACTCTCACTACCAATCCCAAAGCCATGTTCGTCACCCGCGGCGGCAATTCGGCTCGGAACCGTTGTTCGGCGGCGTCCTTCCCCATGACTAGCTTGCTCCCAGGTCTTGTCCGCAAAATCTCAGCTCGCTGGCGCTCAAACCCCCGCCGCTGTGTCTGAACTCGCCTACGGCTACCAAGCGCGTGGTGGTGCTCGAGCTGTCCTCAATGCAATCGATTACATTAACATCCACATACTTCCTTTCTTCTCCACTCTTGCCACCACTGGGGCAGATGCGTGCCAGCGGCCACTCGTGCAGACGGATATGAATTAGTTCATACAGAACGATAATGGAAAGAAGATGTACTTCGACGAGGTTGGTCTTTCGGAACATCTCGGAGGTGCCACTTATTAATCTATTCTTAGAATGGCTGGCCCTCCACCACGTCTGAAGGTGTGGAACCCGACAGTGGTGGTGCAGTGGCCAGCATCAGCAGTGAGCAAGTACATTTCGTCCATCTCGCCGTTGTATCTAGTACCAGTTGCTTGACGACCACTGCGAAGATCTTAAGAACGCCCCTGGTGTTGGGTGGTTTGCACCCATTTATTCTGACAAACAAGAACTCGGATATGGGATCACGATGGCAGTGGCACGAAAAAGTTTGGCTTCCAGCCCCGGACGTCCTGCTAGATGATCTTAGAGAGATCATTGTCTCTGCTGGGATGCCTCGGGAGATCTCTTTTATTTATCATCATGGCTCTGGAGTTATTCGCATTGGTTTGGTTGCTTGGTACTAATAATATGATGTAAACCTGCTAGCTTACCTGCAACACATACCCTGCTGTCACGCACTGGCATCACATAGTGTATCTTGTACCTGCACGCTGTCATCCCCCCGGGCCCACACTGTGGTCCTGTTCCGTTGTCTGCTTTCACGCTGCTTGGCCATGGGTTTCCATATCATCCCATTCACTCGAAGGGTCTCCGCTGGGCTGCCTCGACTGGCAGAGATTATGCGCCACCGCAGCGTACGGTCCTTACTACTAGTACAAACACCGCACCGGTCAAGCCAGCTACGACACGAAAGGGAGCTCTCCAGGTGTGATGGCAATGTAGGGACTTGGGGGTCATCTTGAATAGAATACATACACTTCCCCTAATTTTTTCCCCTGTCCGTAGCTGTTTCTCGAACACCCCATACTCTCTTACAACCCATGGCTTCTACCTTTTCCCGAGAGGTATGCGTTACGACAGAGTTGACTGTATCACCTAAGTTGAGCTATGAAAATGAAACGGGTGGACTCTTTACGTTTAGCGCTGATTTCACACAAGCTGATGTCCGCAGTCTCCAACATATGTTGCCCTCAGCATCGTCTTCGTCCTTGAAGCTTTATTCAGTTCCTTGGCTTGGTATACCATCAGTACGGACAAACCAGCTCAGCTTCATAAGACTCACCGATCACTCGCCAGTGGAACAGCAAGGACC
The DNA here is from genome assembly GCA_038093755.1 of Tylopilus microsporus. Classification (NCBI taxonomy): domain Eukaryota; kingdom Fungi; phylum Basidiomycota; class Agaricomycetes; order Boletales; family Boletaceae; genus Tylopilus; species Tylopilus microsporus. Next base: position 3,465 of record JBBPSU010000191.1, on the reverse strand, counting down.
CACGAATGCTACATGGCTGGTGAGCTTTGCGGCACAATCGCGCTGCTTCGTCCAATCTTCCAGCGCGCACAGACGAATACAATGATCGTATCAATGTTTTTTCAAAGGCCTTGCCAAGGTGTGAATCAGAACCGCGCTCCAATGCGTGTTTCCACTCACCCCGTCGTGCGTTGCCAACGACTTGCCATCGCCTCTGTTCATTGCCTTTGGATTGAATTCCGCCACAAACCACTCTCTCGTACCATGTCCAGCCCGCAATTACTGTATCGCGTTGTGCTTTGTGAATTTCCAGTTCCCGGTGGTGGCTTCGGGATGTTGTGATGGCAATGGACGAGTATAGCGAGCAAGGGCAAGGCAGGCATGATAGCCTGGGCGAGTGTCAAGGTCGGTGTGAACGGATTCTGCGCGAGGACAGTACAAGAGTTGAGGTGGTGCTCTGGCTCGGTTTTTTCGGGCGCTGCATGCGGGTTCGAAACCGGACGAAAGGAAAGAGGGTCCACGCACGGCATGAGAGCTCGTAAGAGGTCCCAGGTGTTGGCTTCCATCCGTAGCGCTCCCAGTTTGGTCCCAAACATATGAAGTCGCGCTGCCCTCCAGTTCTTCAGTCCTGGTTGAACGTTGAACCACGGTCTGAGATTGCGCGGAGGGCTACAAGCATAGTAGACTCGCCGCCAGTGGTTGCGGCATAGTTGTTGAAGTTTGGGCGCGAATTCGGAGGCGGATCGAGGCGATCTTCTAAGTCGTCTAAGTTTGTGCCTTGACGAGCGAGAACCTGCGTTGACTTTGTTTGGAACTCAACTACGCTACCACAAGGAACATCGTGAGCAAATGAGAGAAAGCTAACAAGCTCATTTCGATGCTGAAAAAGATCAGAAAGACCGTAAAGATACATTAATGCTGCGGTCATCCAAGGAATGAGATGAGTTGGAATGCAGTGATGGCGGGATAAAATAAAGGGACCAATGAAATGCAGTTATGGCCTATGCACCCCACTCGTCGTCCGAGTCTATATCCAAGACAACGACCACATGCTCCGGGAACCAACTGGGTCGAGTGAACTCGACGCGCGATCCATCATACGCGCCAGTGAGGACAGGGACACCCCCGGCCTCGGGCGCGCTTCTTTGTACACGACCAAGACCACCACGGTTGGCAATGATTCCACTGGCAGAGGTGGACGTCACGCGATGCCACGGCAAGGGTGAAGAAGTCTGTCCAAGGAACTTGACAACTGCAATAACTCATTGACATGGTTTCGATAGCAGAGCATGCCAGTGGTGCGTACCTTCACTCACACGCCTGGCTTTGGTTAGCTCACCGAGCAGCTTAACTATGGGCGCACAGCTCGTGATTTTCTGCGAAATCTGAACGAGATCGCAACCTGGGAGACGAGTTAGTAAATAAGATAAGATGGAAAAGCCTTGAATCGGGCGGCGTCCATTTCAACATGAGAGTCCGATGGTTGAGAATGATGATGATGACGATGAAAACTTGTGAATGGGTCTACATCTTACACGAAAAATCGATGTTTTTGGGAATGTTGTCGAGCGACAAGGACATGTTCTGGACGCGAGAGCTGGTCGGTCTAGTAGACGAAGCGCGATCAACATCAGCGACGCCCCTCTGCTAACATCTCGACATCCGCAGTTCCATCGGCGCTATTGGCGGGCGTGTCTGACTTGGTTGAGAAGAAGCTGTTGCGTGCGGCGTTTGAGGGCTTGGCGGTCATCGTGCTAGGTTGCGAGGGGAGAGGAGTCATATTGTCCTTTTGAGACGAGGACATGAAGGTGATATGAGTATCGCCTACGCTACGCCCTTTCTTAGTCTCTGGGCCGATGGCTTGCCAAGATTCGGTGGCTTTTGTGGAAGCGAGGCGCCCTCGGCGGTATACATTCTTCGAGCGATGATGGAGAGAGAACGGAGGATGGAGTTGGCCTGCCAGTCGCTGGGTCCGTCGTACAGGGGGCAGTGAGAATGTCTATCCCGTGGCGGATCGGCATAGGATGCGCTTCCAACGCAGCATACTTACGTCGAAAAAGTGTGACGCGTGACGGCTGTGTCCGGATGTTCGGAATCTCCCGATGACTCAGCCGCCAACTCGTTCCAGTATATAAGCCTGACCTTTTCTCACGCAAACTTTTCCCACCTCTTTACTTTGAACCTTCACTAGTAGGACGTGGACACCGTAGCTATATACATTACCAATTACTATTGCTTGCTTAGGCTCGGGGCGCGACAACGCACGCTTGTTGTCGAAAAACTGGGTGTGACGCGTGACGGCTGTGTCTGGATGTTCGGAATCTCCCGATGACTCAGCCGCCAACTCGTTCCAGTATATAAGCCTGACCTTTTCTCACGCAAACTTTTCCCACTTCTTTACTTTGAACCTTCACTAGTAGGACGTGGACACCGTAGCTATATCCATTACCAATTACTAATTAGAATAACAAGGATGATACTGCTTGCTTAGGTTCGGGGCGCGACAACGCGGGGCGCGACAACGCACGCTTGTTGCGACGCATCACAGATAATCAAAGTCGTTCGCCCATCTACCCCGGGACGGCCGAACCTTCACTAGTAGGACGTGGACACCGTAGCTATATACATTACCAATTACTAATTAGAATAACAACGATGATACTGCTTGCTTAGGTTCGGGGCGCCACAATGCACGCTTGTTGCGACGCATCACAGATAATCAAAGTCGTTCGCCCATCTACCCCGGGACGGCCGGGTTCCTAGCACAAGCCGATCTGCTCCCGGCGAGATTCGAGAGATCGATCTCGCCCCGTCTTCGCTCACTTCATGCGAGTTCCCCGTGATTCCTCGGTTGCGCGCAAGGAAAACAGAAGCGCATCGCGCGCACCTTATTTCACTTACTTCCGGTGAGTTTCTGTTCCGTTATTTCTGAGAGTTTTCCTCGGTCTCATTCGATAAATTGCTTGTTGGCAGTAGCTATTCCGTCTTATATTACATTTTCTACTTCGCCCAATTTTCACTAGCGATTCTATGTATGTACTCGTTGAATTGTTTCCCGTTGGTCGCCATTTCTAACACTGAATCCATAGGGTTATTCCGCTTGGTCTGATCATACTCAAACACAGAGGTGAGTGGACCCTGAATCAAAATACCTTTCAGCGGCTGAACACTATTTTTTTGACCTGCCAATGTCAGGTAACGGCTAAGCTGAAAGAAAGCCAATTTCTTCGAACATTTGCGCTTCTTCACCTCAATCACAAGGACGAGGCGGTCGCAGTTCAGTTTGCCCGTCGCTTTGACGACAACGAAATCGGGGATTCCTGTACCCCGCGTCCCCTGTTCAGTATGTTGAGCGTACGAGTCGGCTGTGCCCATCGACGTGTCACTGCCCTCTCCTTCTTCCCTTTCACACACACACACACACTTGTGCACACATTTGTAGGTCCTCGAGAGAGGATCTATGTCTTTCACCATCCCAACCAACGT
>JBBPSU010000190.1:0-18484 GCA_038093755.1 Tylopilus microsporus | reverse complement strand
TGGACGTGATTGCCGACGTGTTATTGCAACCGACCGAGGTGGACGAGGCGGGTGCGTTTTCCATCCCTCACTCATTTTACTGCTCTTCTTGCTAACCGCCTCGCCTACAGCACAAACCATCTCATTTGATGGTCAGAAGTCATCAGGATTGGAGGTCAGGCAGCACTTTCTTCAAACTCCAATGCATCCAGGTCTTCCGGACTACGCATCTTGCGAGCTTCGCATAGCCAAAATAAAACATGTTGCCTCGTCCGAGCGCCATTCGAGTACCCTCGCGTTCGCGCTTCTCACGGGCCTCCCACGGCCAAAATAAAACAGGCCTCGTCCGGGCCCCATTCAAACCTTGTGAGCACCTCGCGCCCAATCTCCTCGAACTCGAAATCCAGTACCTTGACGCCGTCTCCGTGCTCTCACCTCATCCACATAGTTTGGCTCAAAAAGTCCCGTATGTATACCAATCAGGTTCTCAATATTGTCCAGAATGTGCTCAACGTGACTGTAGGGCGACGAAAAGGATCGTCATTAAATGTGCGCTAGCAGTGCCACTACTTTTGTCATATGCGAGCCAATTTCTCCCTTAGACATCGTACTTCGCACTCAAACCCGGCGCAAACTGCCGGCTGCGAGACAATTCTCCCTCGAAGTTTCCGTGGGCGATACCCTACGGCCGACAAGCACCGCCAAGGAGGCAAAGAACCTCACCTCTTGGCATGACACCTTATATTTGTGAGTCCTTGTCCGTTTCCAGATGTAACAGGACTGAATGTCTTCAGTGATGGGGGCGATCACTCAACCCTCCACATCAAGGCTTACCAGAAACACCGTTTCGGAAAAGACAAACTGGTCGGAGTCTTCAATGAGATGATCGGCGGGGTACTAGGAAAGCTGAAGGATGGAGGTACGAGGATATCATGTTTCGCCTTGTCTATTGACGCGAGCTATGCGATCAGTGATTGAAGACACTCTTCACAAAGATGCATCTGATCAGTCCGATCTTACCGGTGTTACGATCGCATTCCCATTCGCGGTGGCCATTGAGACACTTGGACCCGCCGCTGCGAGCAATATTCAAGCCAAGGATGCCGTTGCTAAAGCAAGCGATGTGATCAGTCCCCTTGGCGCTACCCCTACCGCTGCCGGGCTCCTTGATTCGGCGGTCGATAAAGGTACAAATATCATGACCAAAGTGACAGCCCTCGAGAATACGGACATATGGGCCACTCTGTTGAAGAGGGTAGAGTTGTTCGACAAAATCGTCACCGACATTGCGCAGGTGTGACACTTAGTGTCTCAACATCCTCAATATCTAACCCCACCCAGATTCATCCGTATGCATCTCTCGCCTGGTCCGTTATATCCGCTGCGAACAAGGTCTACCTTTTCTCGAAGCTCGTACCATCATCGATCGCTGACGGTCCGCGTAGGTACTCGTGGGCCAGAAACAGCGCGATGACAGGATCATTCGCTTAGCAGGCACCATGAGTGATGCTCTCGAGTTCATTGAAGAAGCCGAACCCTTAAAGACAGTAAATGCACACATCAAGATTATGCCATCCCTCATCCAGCAGGTGACAGAGTGTGGGTACTTCATTGCCGAATATGCGAAACAGAAGAACTTTTGTCAGTCATTCCTGGCTTCGCCATGATCATCGCTGACTTCCACCTAGGGATTCGGACAGCAACATGCGCAATCTCAGATATCGATTCAAGAATCGTCGACTACGAAAACAAATTTCAAGAGCTCAAGACAGCGTTCCTGGAGGGTATTGCGGTGCATACAGGAGTCGCCGTTGTTCGCATGATGAACGTTGTCAAGCCAGCCGGTAGGTCTGACGTCCTGAGGGGGTTGGTCGGATGCTCATGGAGTCGGAATGCAGCGGAGGCAGTGATCCTTGACGACTTGCCCTACGCATTTGGCGCCAGGTTTCAACGTGAGAAGGGGTGCCTACAAGGCACGCGAGAATCCTTCCTGGTGGAGATTTGTGACATCCTCAATGATGCCGACAAAGATGCTCCGCGAGTTTGCCTGCTCACTGGCGTCGCTGGATCTGGCAAGTCTGCTGTTGCTCACTCGATCGCCCGGTTGTATAACCAGCAAGGGTGCCTGGGCTCGTCGTACTGCTTTTCCAGAGCTGACATGGCGAGCTGTAACCCGAGGAATGTTTTCAGCACCATCGCACGTGACCTCGCTGGTCCCATTCTACCATAGTCAAGTCTAGAATCGTGCAGCAACTTGAAACTGGAAGACGCAACCGATAGTGGACATGGTAGTCTCTTGCGATACATAAAGCGCGGCGAAAAACAAGATCTGGATGACTCCATTCGAGCATTCAAGCATGCTCTATCTGTCCCATGGACCGTTCTTGTCGCTCAATCACTCGGCAATCAAGCCATACTGGCTAGCATTGACGATGACAACGCTACTTACATCAGTACCTGCTGTCACGACACCGATCTCTGCGCTTTTGTCCTCTCCTCCTCTCGTTTCGCCACCCGCTCCTTTGCCTTTTCCTGCTTCATTGCCGCCTTCATCTTTCTTTGTCGCTTCCTCCGACCGTTTCCGCACTTGGGCCCATCGATGACGACGGGTTCTGCCATGCGTTGTTTTCGTTTAGCGAGTTGTTCTGCGCGCTGTTTTTGTCCCATTTTCGGAGGGTCGTAAACGACGCTTTGAGAAGAGGCAGCGTGGAATTTTGGGAGGTCGGCGGGGGTGACCTAGGATAACCATATCGTGTGATCGTGTCACAGAAGTCGGCGTGTGATGAGCGAGATGATAAGTATCAAAACACTCACGTGTGTCGAAAAGGTGGCCTTTTTTCCGTCTGTTACACGGATCAGACATGGATGTTCTCTGTCGCTGCTCCCTGCATCATCCATCGTCGCGTCCTCGCCATCATGAGTCACTAATAACGCGACTGTGAGCGGCTAAATAGGTGGAACTGAACAAGACGCACGTCGTTTGTGAGTCAACCATATCGACCCCTTGTCAGTTGTGGTCTCAACAGTGCAGTGAGTTGCCTGAGAAACTGAAATAACGTCGCGTCAACATCAGTGGATGGTAAATATTGCTCACAGAATTGTTGTCGACGAGCTGCACTGCATGGACTCGCCCCACGGTGGAGTGTAACCTCGAGGTTGGTGCTGATGTAATCCATTCGGGAGTATACTCCGAGAGTCCGATGCGGCAGGTCCCCAATTCTCACTATGTGTTACCTAATGTTCTTCCCACTAGCCCACTCTATGCTCGTGTCTTCACCGATCGTGAAGATTCACTTCGATCGGATCCTCGTACCTAGTCTCAAGGCCCCCACCCTCGGAAGCCTGCACGCACCTTACTTAAATCTGCTCTGATTTATATGATCGTGCAGCTAGCGCAGGCGTTGTTGAACAAATATTTTCCGCCTACTTTCATGAGTCCCATGTCCGCTGTTGGATTGAATATGGTGCCTTCTACGCACCTCCCACGATCTTGGGGCTCGTGCTCACCACAGACGAACTGAAATGGCTGGGATCAGTCATTGCTGCTGCGACACATTGTGACGATGTACACGTATCACAGACACAGGCAGAGCTTGCTTCTTGATGAGCAGTACGTCAGGCAACTCACTGAACGGTAAGCGCTAGCCATATATATGTCACATCGAGCATAGCAGTTAATCATACACGACAGTTCTACTGGCACGGATAGTGTCCTCCTGACGCTCATCAAATACCATTTGGAGCCACCATAGCATGGCAAAACGAGGACGCGTACGTCAAACATCCCTGCTAAGAAGTACCTTTGGCTCACGATGCAGAAGTTTTTCCATCTGCATGCAATATCCCCTACAATCGCCCGCCCTTCCCCCAATTCTGATTCTGTCGTCACATCTCATGAAGTGAGTGGCTAATTATTGAATACCAGATGGGAAGTTTTGAATACTTTGGAACCAGCTCCAGTATCGCAAAAAAGCCATCTGATGCACCTCAATTCGAATGTCGAACGAGGATTCATCTCGATCAATCAGAAACATGACCGGCATCTGAGGCGCATTACAGGTTTCGGCGGGGCGGTTGTCACTGATTTTCTATCATTTTGGCAAATATAGTCAGAAGACCTCGTCGAGTAACTTTCAAATTGATGTCCGAATCCTTTCTCTGGGCACGGCGGTTGTAAAGGAGAGCTGGGCTTCAATACAAGTAAGGACTATAAGCAGAACCATGTAGAGTGAGCTTACCTCCAGTCAACGTGGTACTAGACTGGAGGGAAAAGGAACGAGTTGTACACGTGCCAACCGCACTCCGTGAGTACGTAAAAAGGAACGTAAGTACACGAATGGCAGGATCTCCGGCAGTCCTCGAAAGCCTGCGAAGATCGTGCAAGTGACAACACGTTGTATATCGTTTTTTTAAGTACCTCGATGCGCATTGCAGTGGAGTTCTTATCTGGTGGTTACATGTCTCAGGGACCCACGCCCAAAGGTGGTTATATTCACTGCGGAAGTGACTTTTTAATTCAGTCCCGTTGTCGTCGAGATAGAGCGTGTATGTCGGCTGTAACTGGAATTGAGATAGTCGTGAGAATGATGCAAAAAGAATCTGGAATGACGCACTTTCGGCGCCGTAACCGGACTTGAGATAGTCGTCGTGTCGAGATCCGAGAAGGAGCACATGCCTTCTAACCAGACTTGGGATATATTAGAAGTAGACAGACTATCCGTTCAACCAGACTCCAGTTCGAAACAGAATATATTCTGGTTAGTGTATAGATATGAACACAGGTCGCCCGTGTGGATCCCCCAGGATGCTCCAGCCGCAGCACGATTGCGAAAAAAATATAATGCGGACCACCCATCCCTCCTAGCTCCCCACCTCCCAACACGAACTCATATCCAAGCCGTCTTCAAGCCACTGCAGGCCAAGGCCTTGATACGATCGGGAGGATTGGGTAAAACGAGCATCTGTAGCCTCATGCACTACGCACCCAACATTAATAGTTCCACCCACACTACATCGGGTTGCATCGTCGTGAGGGTGAGGGTGAGTGGCGAGTGAGGCGAGGGTGAGGATTGTGAACACGAAATGACGCGACGGGCTCAGCGTCGCGTCACATCGCCAACATGAGGGTGGGGGTAAGCGGCAGGCGAAGGCAAGACGACTCGTCTGAGTTGTCACAGCATTGTTTGTCATAGGGCGTCATCTGTTGTCTATGTGAGAGGGTGGAGGTGAGCGCACGCGAGGCAAAGTGATGTCATGTCGCATCACGATCATCGACGTGAGAAGGCAAGGGCAAGAGTAAGGGATGGTAAGTGTGAGGTAACCCATCATCGTCGTTGGCAAAGGTGATACTACCCATGGGTAACCCCTCCCCCCAACGGCTATGGGTGCAGGTTGAAAGTGAGTGACTCGTGACCGGAGATTGAAGGGGCTATTGCCAGCCCAACTGTCGCATGCCACGGTACTGGACTGACCACCACTGAACGTAGACGTGGAGGATTGTGAGTTGAGGCATAGCAAGGTGTAAGTTGTTGCGGTGGCAGTTATGGTGGTCCTCGAAGACTGCAAATAACATCAATACCAGCTATTGTTAATAAGTAGAAGAAGTCCCAGCTGGTTGTCCTAATCATTATACTACCCAACAAAGGGGCTGCCAGAGACTTGAGGTATCCCAGTCGTTCTCTGTAGGGAATGGCGAGGGTCTGAGTAACCCGAGAGGGTCTAGGGTAGGGGTATCACCCGGGTCCGGGTGAGGGTACCATACTTAGGGATTGGCACGGGTCTGGGTAACCCGTGCGGGTAGTGGAACCGAGAGAGGGCGCGAAGGGTGTGGGTGAGATAGACGACAAGGAAGACTTACCATGGAACCTCGATCCACTACCCAACACACTGCACGAAGTAGCACGCACCCCAGCGCACATCCGTGTCGACCCCAATGGTAATACCCATGCCAAACGAAATGGGAGCGTTGCGCATGAACGCGCAGACGCACAGGTCGATGAGGAGGCTGTATGGATGCACCATGACATGCACGACGAGGTCGAGAGGTTGATGGCGCATCGCAACACGTCGATCGAGGGGGAGAGAATGAGCGCATTGGCGCGAGTACAACCAACAACGAGGGCTGACGAAAACGATCAGCACCATGTAGCGACAGTCGACGACGTACCTGAGAAACCCCCAGGCCTATCTCTACCACCATGGCCACCTGACGAAGCCGTGCAGCGACCGAGCGAGTCCTCAAGTGTCGAGCTCGAGGGGGAGAGATGGAGTGCGAGCATGCACGTACGGCCAATGAGAGCTGACAAAAACAATCAGTACACACAAACGGTCGATGATGACACACCTGAAGGCTCCCCTGACCCATCTCCATCACCTGGCCAACCCACGAACAATCCAAATGAACCCCAGAGCACGCAGCTCGAGGGGGAGCGGAAGGTACTAGTGCCGAGCTGCAGCGACGATGAAGCAATCACATCAGGGCCACCGGGATGCCACGAGGACGTCAAGGACGCACCAGACGAGCTGCCAAACGTGTCAGAATGCACCCGAGAACGCTCGCAGAAGGGTGGGGAGGAGAACTCACCATATAGTACCCCAGACGATCCATACAACCTGGGACCCGAAACGGACGCGATGGGAGCATCTACCCGCGATGAGGACGCCATATACGTGCCAAGGAAGCTGCTAAACACGACAGAACGTCAGCGCGAATATTTGGAGCAGGGGGAGGAGGAAAACCTACCCTTGGAGGCTCCGGATGAGCTTGGCGATCCGGGCAGCGAAACGGCCGTACCGGGCGACGTCCAAAGGCATCAGGAAGGTCCTAGGAGGGTCGGTAACGAGTGCGCCGATGAAATGGGCGCACTACATCAAGGCACTATGCCAGATAGCCCTAGAGGCGACCCAGAGGCGTTGAGAGGCGTCGAGGTCGATTCGGGCGGCGCAAACACTGTCGATGGTGCCGAATGCGATGGAGAATGCCCCAGGAGCAAGGGAGACGAGCGCGTCGTCGAAACAAACGCGCAAAACCATGATACAAGGCCAGAAGGCGCTAAGGGCGACCAGGCCGAGTCGGAAGGCGTTAAGGGCGATTGGAACCGCCAAACCGATGCAAAACGCGTCGGATATGATGGAGAACAATGGGGGATGGATAGCGCAGCGAGCGCACCACATCGCAGGTCGAAACGGCTCGAAACGAAGGTGCTACTAGCTGGACACCAGACAAGTCAGCGCAAGCGTCGTCGTAAAGTGATGACAGACGTACTTGAACCATCCACACCGTCTCCTAACCATGCCTGACGACCTAACATCCATCTGAACCCAATGCATTGACGAGGACAATTAAAAATGCGACCTACAAGATGTCAGCCACACGAATTGACCTACCGAATCATCCAGACATGTTGAAACCAAACCAGCATGCACATACATAAACCCGCGGGTATCTTTCCTGAGACCCGGGCCGTTGACGATACCCCAACCAAGGGTACGGGTTTTCTGAGGGTCGGGTACGGGTGTGCCCATGGTTACAGGCTGCGGGATTACCAGCCAATCACTAATTCTCTGTGGTAGTATAAGTTTAAACTTGGTTGAGGATCGTGCTTTAAGGCTGATGTCCGAGTAAGCTCTCATTCCCTTCGTGGAAATCATGTGTGAGGGTGGGTTGAGAGGATGGGCATCAACGGTGAGGGGATGATAAGAACTTGATGAAAGAAAAAAACACGAGCAACGGCTCGCTAGGTCACCAACAACAAACAAAGCTTCTGGATATCTGGATAGAGGGGGCAAAGGATAACGGACGTTGGATTACAGTCAGGATGGCAGGACTACCCAGACGATATCAGGTTTCGAGCTCTAGATGTATTCCAGCTCCGGTTATGGTCTTGTTTGTTTCACACGATTGGTCAAATTTTGGGTCGTCGACTTTGGGTCCCGTTAGATCACTAACATCGGGTTGTTCTAGTTACAGCTTGTGTCTATTTCCTGTTGCCCTCTGGTTAAAAACTCGTTTCCGCAGTGATTGCTGACACATTATACTCAGGGAATTGCTCATCATCACGCTTGGCGGGACTCAACCAACTCGCGGGGCCTCTCTTTTGTTCTCGTTCAAGATGCACACGAAAACTGTGCTCATCGTCGGCGGTGATGCGCTCGCGGCATCTAGGGCCTATGCCTCCCTCGAAGCGGAAGCTGTCGTCCATGTTCTCGTAAATGGTGGCCTTGAAGCAGTCTGCGAAGAACTCAGGTGGAGAGCAGAACATGGCCAGCTCAAGGTCGTCGACTAGGACAGCCTCCCTGCGTCTAACGAACCAAACCAAGACGTGGCTGCCTTCGATCACTACCTCGCGAATACCCCCGTATCGCTCGTATGCGTCACCGATACCATCTGTACGTCACCCCTGGCTCCCACTGCACGCCTTCGCGCGATGCAGCTCGCGTGATTATGCAACGCTCATCGTATACCTATCAACGTCACCGACATGCCTGAACTCTGCGACTTTTCATTTACTGCAACACACCGCTTCGTCGACCCGATATCATCGACAAAGACCCCCTTGCAAGTCGGCGTAACTACAAACGGAGAAGGCTGCCGACTTGCGGGGCGAGTGCGAAGGGATATTGTGGCCGGGTTGTCCAGGAACCTCGGAACCGCCGCGATCAAAGTGTCGCAGCTCAGGAGGATGGCAAGGGGGTTAGGCAAGGAGAATGAGGTTCAGCCAGAAGACGACGGGGGCGAAGACTGCATCGTGACAACACCGAATCGTCCCGTTCCTATCCGAAAGTCGGGCGATCTTCCTCGCGAAGAGAGTAACACCGAGGCTGCCAAACGACGCATGAGGTGGGTTGTCCAGGTTAGCAAGTACTGGCCCATCTCTCGGCTTGCTACAATGACGGAACGCGAGATGAAGGAGGTATTGGAAGGCAGGGTCACCCATGAAGGAACCGTCCCAAAGTTTTCAGCGGACAGGATACAGTTGCAGCACGGGTTCGACCTTACTCCCCCTCTCCAGCTCACTAAAGGCCGCATCTTCCTTGCTGGTTCAGGACCAGGGCACACCTCTCTTCTCACTCTCGCGACGCACACTGCGCTGACGAAACACGCTGACATTGTACTTTCCGATAAACTGGTTCCGGCTCCTGTCCTGGAACTCATACCGCCTCGTGTGGAAGTACGCATTGCGCGCAAATTTCCGGGAAATGCGGACGGGGCACAGACAGAAATGATGGAAACTGTTGTAGAGGCTGCTAATCGCGGTCTCACCGTTGTCCGGGTACGTTTCCACTTGGGTTGCTCCGCATGTTCGTACTGACATCCCCCGATCTAGCTGAAACAAGGTGATCCCATCGTCTATGCCCGCGTTGGCGAAGAGCTCGCCTACTTCCGCGCGCACGGCTACGCCCCACTCATCCTCCCAGGGCTCTCCTCCGTGCTCGCCGCACCCGCTTGTGTTGGCATTCCAGTCACGCACCGCGGCGTCGCCGAGTCGTTCATCGTCTGCACCGGCGTCGGGCGACAAGGCAAAACCGTGTCCCTCCCAGGCTACGACCGCGCACGTACCCTCCTCGTCCTCATGGGCGTCACACGGCTCGGCGACGTCGTCCGCGCGCTCGTAGCGACCGACTCGGAGGACAACGACGCCCGATGGCGCGATGGTGTTGCCTACCCTGTCTATCTCCCGATCGCAATCGTCGAGCGCGGGTCGATGCCGGATCAGGGGGTGCTCGTATCGACGCTCGAGGACGTTGAGGGTGCGCTTGCGGGTCTGGGAGAGCAGCGACTGCCGGGGATGATCGTGATCGGGTGGTCGGTTTTGGCGTTCGGACGGCAGGACGGGGAGGGTGGGGGTGCTGGGGAGGGGGTACTCGACGATGTAGGGATGGATGTGGAGGAGCAGATGCGACGCGATAGAGCGCGCATCGCGACGTGGCTCGGGGGCAGGAAATGGGATGTCTGGGAGGGGTTGGGGGTGGGATGGCAGGATCTATGATGGCGGGGTTGTTTGATTGGGAATTCGGACTGGGCTTGCTGTATAGATTGTATACTTAGGTTACCAGGCCGCAGTCATGCTAGAGCGCTGACTCGGAGCACCAGGGCTTAGTTAGCCTGCAGCGACGGATCCGCAATGTCACCGTGGGATCCAGGACGTCAAATTTTGAGTTTGATCGATTTGATCTCTCAGACGACCAATGATCCACAACCAAAACCATCCTGAACCGAACTTAAGTTTATGGGCGCGGGTACACAGAGACGCTCCCAATGATTTTTAGCCCCCCGAGGCCTACACCGACAACCATTTTCATCGTTGGCGCCCGGTACGCCCGCCGCTTCGTGGATTCAGGTCGTGCACCCATTGGGTACCAGTAGGGATGTGCATGATGCCGCATTTAAGCCGTTCGAAAGGGAACGATCAAGATCCACAAAGCGCGGGCAACTTGAACATAAAGAGGAACAAAAGGAAGCGAGGCCGCGTTTACTTCTAGACTACATGGTGAGTCATTTGCTCGACGACTGTGCTGCGGCTCGCCACTGAAATGGACTGCTTATCGTGCTAGTGTGCATAGCTTTGGCTCAAGACGAGCTTTGCTAATCAAAGTTTTGAGCGCTGTTTGCATTATGGCCACTCGTCGCCGCGCTTGCGCCGTGCTAACACCGTGACCCCGCACATTATGGTCTGGCCGAGCCGGTCCTTTGCCCGATTGGCAGAGACCTCGCTCGGTATTTAGTTACTACCGTCACGAACATTCCATGCATCCACAGCCTTCCGTACCCGATGATGCTTCAGCCGGGTGCCGAATAGCTTATAACTTAGCTGACCGCCGTCCTGCTCCTGCCAAGTGGAGCCCTTTACTCGCGCTGAAGTACACATTCCATCCTAGCAGTCTGCCAGTACTATGTCTTCTGCGCAATTGTCCACGTTGATCGCGCTCCAACAGAGACACTATGCAACTAGTACACACATTTTCCCTTCAGAAGGTCAAAATAAGAGCTCTGATGTTATTGTAGTGGCTGCCCTTTCTATCGTTGGATACGACTATGGTGAGTTGTGTAGGCTTCTTGGTTGTGATGTACCGATTTTTAAATTTCCAGTTCTCACATTTTCGAACGAGGAATGATGCCACAACGCTACATTGCGCTATCCTCACTGAATCAGTGTCCATATAGATTAAATACATCTGGGTCAGCATACACCCTGGCAGTTGTTGAGACGGTACATTCCCGAAAACGTCACAGTGCAAACCCTGGTCATTGGTGTCGTTGTTTTTTTATTGGTGTTGCTAGTGGCATATTCGCATGCTAACCGTTGCTATAGGTGCGCTATCTTGGCATCATCAATCTCATGTAATTCACGGTCATCACAACACATGTCCTTGATGCTAATTATATCATCAGGACTTGCTGCCTCGGTATGTTCATCACGTTACATATATTCACGGTATGGGCTACATGCAAGTGAGAAGTAGCTTCATACTTCAGGCTGGCCCACTAAATGTATGGTCTCTCGACGCTAGGGTGTGAACGACTGTACTGAGTCGTTTCACTGTTAGGTGTATGTATTCATTCTATCTTTGATCGTGCTCATAAACTTCAACGCCATTATTATTTTCCGGAAAGCTGTGAGAGCAATAGTTTCACATTCACGTTCCCCCTTTCACTGACACATTACCCTAAGGCGAAGCTATCGACATTGTGAACACGTGGCTATTCAATATTTTTCTCTGTGCGGCTGATTGTAAGTTCAAATTGCTGCGGAAAGCGTCCTCCCTGATTCACAATGACTACAGGTGTGGTGACACTTCGCGTGTGGGTGATGTACAATCAATCGAAGTGGATGCTCTGTATTCTCCTTGCACTTCTTTCGCTTGAAATTGTTTACTCCTTCGTCGCTGCTGCTATCGACAGCAATCCAAAGAACGTGTTGTGTACGTGTTCCGGTTTAACAATGTACTACAACACTGATTGCTGCCATCAAATAGTGCCTGGCGCCAACCTATTGGATGGCTACAGTTGCTATGCGATCACTATGCATAATTGGCCGAACAAGGTCATTGCTGTCCAGATTGCACATGGTATAGCAATGTGTCTACTTGCCGTCTTCAAATTTGTACAGGACTCGCTTCGAATGTACAATGCAACGAAGCGGTGGCAACCCAATCGATACACAAGCATGCTCGTCGGGGAGGGCATTCTCTACTTCTTTGCGTACGTCCTGTCCTCTTACCTCCCTCCCCGGGCCTGCTCGTGCACAAGTCCGTTTGCTTATTTGACCTTTCCGTCAGTCTCGTTCTCTATGAGGCCTGGTGCTTGATAGCCAACCTTGGGGAGTTTCCGAACCAAGGATGGGGAGAGATTCTACTGATCCTCTTCAACTGCGTGCCGGTGTTCGCGCTCATGCCCCAATTCATCATAAACTTGCGGGCGCTATACCACCGTGATGGGCAGGGCACGGGCATCGACACGGGGTTCGGCTTTTCGATGTCTACCTTCGAGGTTGCAGGAGGGAAAGTACTGGATGTCGAGAGAAGCGGGGTCAGTGAGGACTCTGAGAGAGCAATTGCATAAATGCGAATATCAAATATCTGCATGCATACAGAATCGAACGTTGGATCGTGTACTGCCGAGAAAAGGGATAAGAGGTTGGAAGTGGCATTCGCTGCAGTGGTCATGAAACAGATGATGGCACGATCCCACTCGAAATATACCATGTACAGCGTCTTGGAATCAATCCTTCGACCATTGGATATGTAGCTCACGTATGGTACAGGTTGAAATCGAATGCATGTTTGATGGAAAAAAGAAGGCAGTCGTCTTCTTGGAGGCTTGGTAAGAAAACAACACAGCCCAGATCTATCACAATTGCGTGGCCCGCTTTCTAAACATGACTCTAGCCATCTGGTTTGCTCCCAGGAAACCGTTGAACTCCATGCTCTGCGGACGCGCAGCATCGTCTAACTTGACATCATACGTGGTAATGACATGAGCCAGCATAGTTTTGAGCTCTGCCGTGGCGAAGAAACGACCGGGACTAAGGAAGTTAACATGAAGAAACATCAATGAAAGACAGGATCACACCATGCATGCCAACCGTGTCCGAAAGCCAAGTACTCTGGGGAGGTTGTGACAAACTGGAGCTTGCCGCCATCCCCATCTTCGTCTTCCTCTCCGGTACCAGTTGCAAATCGGAATGGGTCGAATTCATCTGGGTGTCGGTACAGTGCTTTGTCAAAGTGTAAGCCAATCAGTCCCGCGCTGATTCTAGTTCCTTTTGGAATAAATGTTCCATCTGAGAACATAAAGTCCTTTTTCGCCTTGCGCTTCAGGCCCACTATGAGAAGGAAAAACGAAGCCGATTGGCATGGCGCATGGATAAAAAAGTTATATGCAACTGACAATGTTAGGACCTTTCATCCGGATGCTTTCCCCGAGAAAACTGTCGACCATACGCATCTTGCTCACGGATGTTTTCGACCATCCCTCTTGCTCAACAATAGCTTCGACCTCATCGCGAAGGGGTTGTGCATACTGAGGGTTTGATGCGAGGTTGTAGAGCGCAGTTGTAAACACCTGGAAAGCTGCATGATCACAAAACTGGATCAAACGGTATCCACTATCTTCATGTATGTTGGTTGATGTCTGTTGCCCAGATAATTATTCGAAGCATATAAATGTATGATACCAAGCGGTAGAAGAAGCGCACCTGAATGGCAGCAAAATTGGCAGACAGTATGCGCATTGTCAAGGTCTCCACCGTCGCATCGGGAGCTTCATACATCAACCATGATAAAAGGTCATCCTTCGAAATCGTCAAGCCATGGAGATGAAGGCTTTATCAAATGCACTGGTCGGTCTGCTCTTTCCCGTATTCCTTCAAGTATTTCTGTCGCTCTTCAATGATGGGACAAAGATGTCCAACACCTCTGTCAATGTTTCTAGGGACGTTTGTTATGAAATAGGCTGCTAATCTGTTGAAAACGATAAGATGGCACAAAGAGATTGAGACATCCGTCAGTGGCAACTTACAGCTTCAGCAATGTTGGAAAGAAGCTAATGGCACGACTGCCTAAGAAAGCGTCGGTGGCGAATTGAATATCGAGGGCTATATAATCCAAATCGCGACCTATAAATTATCGTCAGGAACGCAAGAAAATCCACTTGAAATAGAGGGCATACACAACGGGAGACCAATGAATGATCTGTTGCTTGCCCTGCATACGATCTGCTGGATAGTCGCCAAGGCTGGCACACTCTTCCATTCTATGCCATCGAACATGAGCAAGTCACTATTCTGAGGTGTGAAACTTGGCACTGCACCGCTGTTACAAAAGTCCAAGACCTCGTCAAAGGTGACAATGAGCTCCTCCTGCATGGCAGGGTATACAACCCCGACCTTACGAGGGAGCTGTGACCATATCACATCGACGTGCCACGGATTATGATGGAGTTCGAATCCCATTGTGAACTCGGTATTAAAATCCTGTCAGTGAGAGTTTCCAGAAACGATACCCCTGAGCGAAACACATCCCTCACCTCATTCGTTGCCTCCAAGAATGAAAGCTCATCATCATGTGCACTCCGCAGTTCTTCTACATGTGCACGGCTGGTCACGATGACGACCCACCGAGATAATGTTGCTACCTTGAATGGTGATCCGTTGTGCTGTAAAAGAGGTTAGCCCCGAGTTACTCGTATAAATGAAGAATTTGCCTTGATGTATCCTTCACGAGTGATTTCTCTGGCATCCCTTATGAATTTAATGGCGGCCCACCATGGCCTAAGCCATCCATTAGATCCAACGGTCGGAAATGCCCTCAGCTAAAGGAAGATAGGTGAATATGATGGAGTGTTCAAAGAAGGAACATTGGGACAGCTTGTACACAATCCCTACTAGTACGATGGCGGCTATAGTGCCCACGCCTACATAGTAATTCTCAGGTATGCTGGAAAATATGTCTGGTACCGTCGATCGCATTTCAAGAGGGTTGTTAGTTGATAAGGTCAATGCTGGTGAACCTTTATGTGTGAGGTTGACATTCCGACGGAACAAGCTACAACGATACTTAGTCTCGAACCTTCCCAAAGTGCCGATCGTATGACTTTTTTATGTCCCAATTCCCACAGAATACAAGCTGATTCTGTCATTGCCCTATGGGAAGATACTGACATATGAACTTGAATGATGTCAGTGTGTAATACAGATGTAGTAAGCCACTCACCCGCATGTTCCAGGGTCCGATTTGTCATCTTGCATGACGCCATTGCTGGCAGCCTGGACCATGTTGATTCTGGATTTTGGCTAGTAGGAGTTGCCACGCTGCTCCCCTCTGGCCAAGTACAACAGTGAGATTATAATCGTGAGAAAATTGCAATGCAAACCCGCGAACGTAATGGAGATGGAGCAGAGCATAATGAGGATCCACTGCGGGTGTGGTCAACAGCCTGAACTCACTGGAAGCGGCAGTGTAATTCTGTACTTACTTGCCACCAACACTGATTCGGAGGCCATTCAATCAACCTGAGGGTGTAAGCCTGTTGTCACACGATCATACTAGTCACGCAGCTGTCCTTGCACCCATATGTTGTTGACCCAACAGAGTGTGGTCTTGTCAGGGTCTCTTGTTCGCTTGTCCGCCCTGTTTGGTGATACTCGTGCTGCCCTGTCATGGTGGGTTTCCAAAGGGATCTAGCAAGTTAGCCAGCGATGTAACCGAACACCTAGTCATAATAAGACTGTCAGCATGGGTTTCATGGGGCCCGTGACGCTGACAGTCATAAATGGTGCCTGCCGATGACCAAGGACAAGGGCCAATGAGGATGCCCTTTCAATGTTGATTACGATGCAACCAAAGGATAAAGAGAGTGATATTCATCATTGGTGCTAGCACTGTCACATCATGATAGCTTTGGAGGGTGGAAAATCCAATGTTGACAGGCCTGTCTTCTAAACATTACCTTGGTGATGAGGCTTGCTTCGATCAAATTGCCAACTCACACCCTTTACGGACGAGAAGTATTATTCCCCAGCTTGACGTCGTATGTCGTGACAACATGCCAATGAGCCAGTATCGTCTTGGCTGCGGCAAAGAAACGACAATGGCCTATAAGTCCAGTCAACATGCAGCAGCAATAGCAAGTATGTTCGACGAGACAAACATACCATGCACGTTAGCCATGGCCGAATGCAAAGTACTCAATGGATGTCGAGACAAGCTGGTGCTTGGTGTCTTCTCTGCCTCCGCCCTTTTTGTAACGACCTAGACTTTAGAGTCATGACACTCGAGGGCAAGACAACAAATGACCAGTGTTCGAGACTTCAAGACTAATCGTTAAGTCCGAAGCGAGTAGATGAGGATAGGGAGCGGTACCCTTAATTCGCACTCAAGCCTAAGGCGAGGATTGAATAAGTGGATAAGACTGTCGTCGTAAGTACTTTACATGGGTTTAAATACTAGAGAGGGCTGCACACAGACCGAGCTATGAACTACCTAACTGAGACGTGCAATGCTGCGTACATAGGTATGCGCAGTCAAGGCTGTACTAGTAGGAAAGTGGAGTCATATGATAAACCAATGGAAAAGAGAAGGAAGATCATATGATATGTTAGCCAATGAGGATGATCAGAAAAGATGAAATCGTAACACTACCCCCCTCTTAGATCGAGTCGTCCCGACGAGACCCGATAAGCCTATCCAATCCGTTTCCGGGTATGGATCGCCTTAAAGATGACTCGGCTTACCAGTTCCCCCATTGACCCTGATTCTGACCGTTCACTTGTACCTCCGCGTTGATGTTCCATTTCCTGGACAACAGAGGAGGCGCGGTCGAGAGTGGCGTGGGAGATGACGTAAAGGAGAAAAGCGAGGAAGGCGATGGTGGCGCAGATAAAGAAGAGGATGACAGACATGGCGAAAGGATGTTGAAAAGTCGAAAGGGAGGAGGGGTTATATACCTCCTTCGAAATCTAGCCTCGTGGCATGGAAACGTGTCGCGGTGTCTATTGAGTAATCATGGAAAAGGGTGGTAAAGTCGGAAGTAGAAATCCCTCAGATCTTTCTGGGAGAAGATGGATTCTTCTTGTGGAATTTGGCAATTACTTTATCCGCGTTGGTCAGATTGGCCAAGGGTTCCCAGGTTTGATCTGTTTCATCCCAGCCTTTCCAATGGACGAGATATTGAAGTTGTCGTCCTTTCATTCGCGATGCCACTATCTTTTCGACTTCATACTCTTCATATCCTTCTTCCGTGATTATGACTGGATCAGGGTGGAGGGTTGGCTGTCCTTCCAGAACATCTCGATAAGGTTTAATGTGGGAAATGTTGACCGTCGGATGAATGTGAATGGATTTGGGGAGGCGTAAGGTGACTGCATTTGGTAGGACCTTCGTGATGGTATAGGGTCCGATCCATTTTTGGGTCAATTTCCGTGCGGTGTAAGGGAGTTTGAGATGTTCCGTGGATAGCCATACCTGATCGCCGATAGCGTAATCCGGTGCCTCACTTCTTTTTGTTACGATTTCATCCTTTCTTTCTCCTTTCATTGGCTAATGTATCGTATGATTCTCTTTCCTTTTTCCATTTGCTCATCGTATGGCACCACCTTATTATTCGTACAGCCTCGACTGTGCACGGCTGTGTACGCAGCATAGCTCGTCCATACGTAGTAGTTCATAGCTCGGTCTGTGCGCATCTCCCTCCAGTATTTAAACCCATGTAAAGTACCTACGACGACAGTCTTATCCATTTGTTCAAACCTCGTCTTAGACTTGAGTGCGAATTAAGGGTACCGCTCCCTATCATCCTCTACTCGCTTCGGACTTAACGATTAAGTCTTGAAGCCTTGAACACTGGTCGCTTGTTGTCTTGCCCTCGAGCGTTACGACTCTAAGTTTAGGTCGTTACACTTTTTTGCTCCATGGATTGTTTCATTCTTTTTTGAGTTGCCTCGAGGGCTTCTTTAATCTCCGCGTGAGCTTCTCCTGCTTCTTTACCAAATTCTCCAGCAGCTGTTTTGGCATTCCCTTCGAAACCTAAACAAGGATGGTAATTTCGGGTGATGGCGAAAGGAATAGTGCCGGTGGCGGAAGTGAGGGCATTATTGTGCTGGAATTGGGCTAATTTGATCCATTCTGCCCAGGTTTCCTGCTTCTTTGCCACGTAAGCACGGAGGTATTGTTCTAGATCTCGATTGATCCTTTCGGTTTGCCCGTCGGTTTGAGGGTGATAGGCCGTGGAGAGCCGTTGTTCGATCCTAAGGAGTTTACAAAGTTCGGAAGTGAAGTCAGAAACAAACTGAGGTCCGCGATCTGAGACTATAGTACGAGGAAGTCTGTGGATACACCAAACATTGTCTCTGAAGATATGAGCCAAGTCCTTGGAGGATGTGGTTTTGACGCATGGAACGAAGACTACTTCTTTGGAGAATCTGTCCACTACAACACAAATTGAGTCATATGAAGATGAAAGGGGAAGTCTGGTAATGAAATTAACGGAGATATCTTCCCATGGGTG
>JBBPSU010000189.1:0-18509 GCA_038093755.1 Tylopilus microsporus | reverse complement strand
AAAATGTTATGGAGACACTAAAGGAAGACATATAATGAATATTCAGAGGAATATCATGTCTATCTGGAGATTATCTAGCATTATCTAGCATTATCTTCTCATCACCAATTTCCTGATGCCGCTCGACAGCTGAAGCAGTGGCCAAGAAGAGGGTGAGTGGCCGTTGGTCTTCAGATGTCGAGGACTGACTGGCATAGGCTGAGCAGGTCTGGGCAGAGCAGAGCTCCACTGGAGTGAAAGGGAAAGGGGCAGCGTGTGTGCAGTGCACTGGCAGCAACCAGGGGCTGGAGTGCGAGTTGGGCCCTGGCAAGTCCACATCATGCATGGCTTGTCACAAGGCAAAGGCAAAGTGTGAGAGGCCTGGAGTGGACATTGCAGTGAAGGTCGCATACAGGAGGAAATGAGTAGAGGACTCAGAAGAGTCACTGCGAGGGAAGAAGAAGCAGGCATGGACTGAGTCAGCAGAGGTGGGCCCAAGTGGGGTAAAGAGTTTGGAGGAGTGTGAGGGAGGTTTGGTGACAGCAGAGGTGGGGCAGGTCATCTTTCAGGTCAGCACAGCAGAGTTCTGCAACCTGATGAGGCACCTGTTTGTGTGTCTTGATTGCCAAAACGA
Organism: Tylopilus microsporus; assembly: GCA_038093755.1. Lineage (NCBI taxonomy): Eukaryota > Fungi > Basidiomycota > Agaricomycetes > Boletales > Boletaceae > Tylopilus > Tylopilus microsporus. The sequence continues at coordinate 17,896 of JBBPSU010000189.1, read as the reverse complement.
GCTCTTGGATGAGCTTGTTGGTCTAAAGTCAGAGGAGTTGTATGGGGTGACAAAGGATGAGGTGAAGGACTCCGAAGTGGACTTGGAGGTGGAAGAAGAGGAATTGAAGGAGATGGCTGTGGAGGAGGTGGAAGCAGTAGAGCTTGCCTCTGATTAGTAGTTAATGTCCTTGTTGATCATGAATTGGAATGAGGTCTGGGCTTGTCCAGGTACCAGAGATGGAAGTCATGAACAAGCTTGGAGGTGTGACTGAGTTCCAGCATGGCTAGTACTAGTAGCCAAGACATTTCATCATCAGTACCTTCATATCCAGTCCATTGCACAAGGTACAGCAGCTTGCAGTTCCTTCATCAGCAATCTACTTTGGAGTTGAGGATTTCGGAGATTTCATATTCTGGTTCTTTGTCTACTTCAACCAGAGGTGGCAGAGATTGTACCCTATTTGGAATTGTATTGGGTACAGAGGGTTCTAGCTGGGAGACATGGAAAATGGGGTGTACTGATTTCATGGATTCTAGGAGTCAGAGGGTGAAGAAGTGGGTTCCAGCCTGAGCGATAATGTTGTAAGGTCTGAGATTCTTTTTGGAGAGCTTCTTGAAGGGCCTAGTGGAGCAGAAGTACTTAGCCTTGATGAATACCTGGTCACCAACTTTGAAGTCCAGTGTCAGAGTCCACTTGGCATCAGCAGGTCCCTGATAATGCTCTTGGGCATGGGCCATTTCTTCCTGGAGGAACTGATGGAGGGAATTGAGTACCAAGGGAGTGGAAGAAGTAAGAGACAAATTCGGAGCCTTGATTGGAGGTGATATGGGAGGGAACTCTGTGCTTAGAAAACACATTAAGGAGGAACAACTTGGCAAGCTCTGGAGATGTAATCGTGTTGTGCATTGGGATGAAGATACATTGTTTGGATAGGCAGTCTATGACTATGAGGATGGAAGTGAATCCAGAGGATGGAGGGAGCTGTTCAATAAAGTCCATTGAGATGAAGTTCCATGGTTTGTCAGGAATTGGGAGTTGCTTAAGTAATCTGTAAGGCTTATGCCTTCAAGTTGGAACCTTTGCGCGGGTGCAGGATATGCAGGATGAGACATAGTCCTTTACAAATGTTCTAACTCCTGGCCAAGTGTATTTGTGGCAGATGAGTTTCCAATGTCTGGTTCTGTCCGAAATGCCTGGAGAGGGGATGATCATGTTTGTACCATAGGACATGGAGTCTGAGGTCATTTGAGTCCAGTACATAGATGCGATTATCTAGGTGAAGGAAATTGTCAGTGTCAACAGACCATCTAGAGTTGGAAGGTTCGGGAGAGGACAGGTGGATGGCAGCCAATGGATTGGAAGGAAGCACAGAGAGAATGTCATTGTAAAGGGTCTTGACATCAAAGAGGGTGCTAGCCCAGAGTACCAGAGCTGTGAGGTAGGTAGCTTGGAGGGATGCAGTGAGCTGTTCTTGGGTGAATACAGGTTGGAAGTTGTGTGGATTGACGCGAGCGTAGTCCTTATCCCCCTCTTTGGGGTAGATGTCCCAGCGTCTACATCAGCAAACCAGCCTTAGGCTGTGCAGAGCTACACAGACTTGCATAGCATCACAGAGTTCACAGCAAGGTACCTAGTATTGTAGAACTATGTAGTACTTTTTAGGGACTGTACATGACCCAGTTTCTCAGCTCCATCAACTGCAGTAAACAAAGTATGCATGACTTGACAGAGTCCACAGACAGCTTACATCTGAATGCTATACACAGCCCATGAGGTACACAGTGATCTACAACCACCAAACTCAGCCACAAGGAGATTACATCATCTTGGCCAAATTCATCAAATCATATTTTATGCATTACTAAGCCACTATACAATTTCAGTGCAGGTTAGTCAAGTACAGGTTGGAAATCACTGTCGAATACAACAATGGTCCCTGCCTCATTACTCAGTGTGCCTCCAGGAGCTGCCCATTTGACTTTAACTTCCTTTGTCTTAGCAGCATGTTTCGGATTGTGGTCAATTGCGAACTGCATAGAATGAAAGTTTGCATAAACTTTGGAATATCCACATACTCAAACACTTTGTCTTGCCTAGTACCAGTTGTGGTATACTCGTCTATGGCAGCATAAAGCTGGTAGATATGTTACAGTCAGTTAATGCTGTGAGCACAAGAAAAAAATACTGCAGTTGCCATGAGGCAGATAGTGACAACTGGAACTTCACGACTGAAAACCTCCGGAAACAAGGCACCAAGGGCAGTTGGACCAGTGTAGAAAAACAAGTTGATCAAAGCAGACATTGTGGGCATGGCCATGTTGTTTGTAGACCCCTACAACCTGATGTCAGCAATGAAAATGTTCTTTAAGTTGATATACCTCATCGTCAACACCATCCCACATGAAAGTGGATTCCCATACCAGCACCTCAGCATTGGCTTTGTTGATTTCAGGAGGCTTATCTTTGCTGATAGGAAAAAACTGTGGCACAAGCTCATGTGCCTTGGATTTCAAAGTGGAACACCAGGACATCAGTGCTTCCCAAAGCTGTGGGATGTCCAGATCAGAGACAAATTAATGGGGCACCACAACACACCAAAACAGCGAGACCTTGCTTGTAATGAGGCCAATACCCTGGTACATCATCAGTGAATAGATTAATTTACTTATCCTGTGGGATGACCAGAGAATGACCCCAAGCTTCAGTGATGGCTTCAGCATAATGCTCACCACTTGTTCTATCCAGAAATTCAGCACAACCAGGAAACAGTTTGATCAAGGAGCATTCATATTGAGATATCTGCTTTGCATGTTTGATGATAGTATGGAAGCTGTGAGGGTAGGATCAAAGCTTGTTGGGGGTACTACTAAGGGGACCTGGTGGGTCATCCACAGGTGGATCTTTGGAGTGTGCAAATGAAGTTGGTCCATGGCCCTCCTCAACTTGAGAGGATGTCCCAGTATTTCCACCATTGCTGTGAGAGAGATTTCGTTGCTGATGGTGGAAATCTTGCAGGCTGGATGGATCTGGTGGTTGGGGAGCATGGTTGCATTGATGGTAGTCATTCATGACATCATGGGCACTCCTGTTATTAGCAAGCTCCTATTTGAGGAGGTCTGACACTGTATAACACATCAATCAGCTATTCAGAGTATGGGGTCAGTAATGTACCAACATCATTGTCACCTAAGTTGTCATCGCTGGAGGGTTCTGTAACTGAGTGGGAATCTACACACAACATGTATTAGTTCACATAACGACATACAAGTGAGAGGTTACTTCTGAAGCTATTCAGATCTTCCTTGTTGAGCAAAGCTGGATCTATGCCACCAGTCAGCCACACCTACACAACAATGACAAAGGCTTTACCAATGAGACTGTTATTGTTGAAGTTACTACAATGCTCTTTGGTGAACTTGTCAAAACCTTGGGTGATATACTGATTAACAAGCACCAACGTACTGATATCAGGTTCCTGAACACAGTGGAGGTTACCTGGTTTCATCGCCGTGAGTAATTTTATGTGGCAAGCCTTTTAGCTTACCTCTTAGAACTTCTTCAGCCACCTGTTCATCCTCATTGGGTGAAATCTCATTGATAGGTACATTGCCTGCATGCACTATGACGTTGCACTGATGCATGGACTCAGAGAGTTCTGATCATTGTTGTCATCATAAGAATGGTGAGGTGGCTGTGAAACAACCAGCTGCATGTTTCCTGTATATTGTGCATGGAGTGAGTTCGCGTGAATGAAGGATGTGCCTGCTGGACTACTTGAGAAGACATTAGCAGCTGTTGCGCCATGCCAAAGGATGCAGTGGACTCCAAGTGAGGTGGCGCACAAGGGTTAGAGACACTACAGGAGATGCTATTGTTTGATCTTGCTTGAGGAACAGCAGCAGAGTCGGCACGAAATGGAGAGGTAGTAGACTGGATGTGAGACAAAGGGGGAACACTGGAACTGGCACAAGATGAAGGAGTGTTTGATCCAGAACAAGCTGGTGGAATAGTGGACCCAGCATGAGAAGTGGGTGCGATAGAGACAGCGCAAGACGCAGGAACAACGCTAAAGCCATATCGGGAGCCCATCGAGGCTTAATAAACAGGAATAGAGGGTTGATGGGCACTTCAGTGCATCAGAGCATTGGCAACCTGCCTGCTGTTAGCTGTGGTGAGCCAAAATGCATAGACTACTTACCATGTTGACAGAAGTTGGCTGGGATGCCTGAGATCTTGTGTCTTCCTGAGTCACCGGGGCCATTGGATTCAAGGGTTGATTCAAGGTTGTAGTGGCAAGTCTGGATACCTTGGTAGTGGAAGTTTGAGTTTGAACATGTTCAATGTTCTCCAGTTGGGCCTTTTGCCCTCCCTTCCCGATGTTTGACCTGCCAGATTGCCTCATGCCAGGCTCAGCAGCGGCATCTATCACTAGGATGAAACTTGAAGTAAGTTGCCAACGTAGCCATAGCAGCAGCATCCTCACTGTCACTGCTTGCAGCCACTTTTGCTCTCTTGCAAATGTCAAGAATGGGTGCATCTTCATCCAGCGATTGAACAGGTGGCCATTTTTGCTTTGTGCCTCTCGCCATGGTTGAGGAGAGTGAGGTGTATTGCAAGCAGTGGGTATGGAGGGTGGAAAGGATGCAGTATGGATGACAGGGCAGGTCTTTTATATATTATTGAGCCGTGTTGTTCGCTTTCAGCAATGTGTCAAAAAACACATTGCCATTGGTGCCATTGAAGTCCTCTGAAAGTCATCCATGTGTGCTATATCCATGATGTTGACTACCCTTGAACTATTGGCAGACGATGCTGGCAAGCTTACCAGTTACCAATCAAAAGCATTGTCAGCACATGTAGAAAAGTCACAATTTAACCAAACTCCAAGATCAAGTAGATGGAATACATGGGACTAGACACATAAAGGTACCTAACAAAATCTGAGATCCCAGTTGCACCACCTACAATAACAAGTCCAGCCATGGTTTGTCATTGAGAGCAGACATGCATGGATAGGACTCGTCAATGTGTTGAGGTGTCATGTTAACAGTGAACTTATTATGTGTTGCATGTCGATCTTGCCGATTGCGCCATTGCCTTCAAGTTGTCACGAACTCAAGGAGTGGTCCTGGAAAGGTGAGCTCTGTGACTGTGGGTCAAGAAGAAAGTAAGTTTGTGATGACATGGGCAAGGTCACTGACATTTTACCAAGATGGAAGGACTGTTGATGTCCTTTCAGAAGGGCTCAAGTCATTGGACTGATCAAAGCATCCTGCCTTGCTCAAGCCATTGGGCTCATTGACATGTTGGAAGTGTTGCATTGAGGGTGTGAGATGGATGCAGCAGCATGAGTGGAGCTGTTGGCATAAGGATGGGTGTGAGAGGGTGTGACACACCGTATTGAGCCATTGAGCTTGTCAAGATGTTGAGAGTGTCATGGCAAGATGTGAGAAGGGTGCAACTGCCCAAATAAAGCTGTCAACATCAAGGAGGGGCATGAAAGGGGGTGCAGTGCACCATATTGAGTTGTTGAACTCATTGAGATGTCAAGTGTTGTATTGAGGGTGCATGTGGCCATTGGGCTCCTCAATGTGTTGAAAGTGCCTTGTTGAGCCACTGGACTCGCTGACTTGTTGAAGATGGATACAGTGGGTCATTTGATGCAGCTGTTCAACACATCAAAAGTGTCATGTTGAGTGTGTGAGATGGTTGTAGCGGCATGAATGGAGCTGTTGGTATCAAGGAGAGGTGTGAGAGAGGTGCAGCACACCATTTCAAGACACTGGGCTTGTCTAGATGTTGAGAGCATCATGTGAGCATGCAGCAGTCCAAATGGAGCTGTTGGCATCAAGAAGCTGAGGTGTTGGGGGTGTGAGATGAATGCAGCAGCATGAATGGAGCCATTGGCATCAAGGGGCTGTGTGGGAGGAGTGCAACATCTCGTATCGAGCTGCTGGGCTCATCAAGATGTTGAGAGTGTCATGTTGGGGGTGTGAAATGACACATAAGAAGGTTACCTTGTATTGCCAAGAGCGACATTAGCATCCCCAGAATCCAAAAATGGTTCTCAACTGCTCAACCCTCCACTTTGGTGAGTCATCCATAACCTCCATCTTTGCCATCAGTTCCTTGTACTGTGTACAAAACTCCTCGGATGTTAGTCCCACCTCAAAGATGTTTACATTCCTCTCCGAAACCAAGGTCTTCATGGTTGTCAGCAGCACCACCGGGATCTAGGAAAACAGTGCAGAGCTTCTTCTTGACAAGCTTCGTCTTGTATGTGAGTGTGCTCTTGAGTGCAGCTGGACACCGAGGAACTTGGCAATGATGTCGAGAATATCCATGTTGCCAATAACAATGGTGTCCATGTCATAACCTCAGTTGATGCTGGAGCATGAGTAGGACTGTTGACGTCGAGGGGTGTGCGAGAGAGGTGCAGCAGCCATGTTGAGCTGTTGACACATCAGGAGTGTCCTTTTGAGAGTCCAAGGTCAAGAAGGAGTGTGAAAGGAACATACTGAGCTGTTGATCTCCTTGAAGTGTTAGTATTGTTGTGTTGAGGGTTGCCCTGACTCGAGCCATTAGAATCATGATGATAAACAAAGAGGGACACAAGCAGCACATCTCATCAAGACATTAAGCCCGTCTAGGCATCCACCAAATTAATTGGCTGAATTGAGCCAGTCCTTGACTCTGGTCATGGTCATGTTGATGTTGTCCAACCGGTGAGTTGGTGGTGACATCAAAGGAGGCATGGAAGAGTCATTGGAGAAAAGTAGTGAGTTACATAATTGGTATGATTCATACACTACTCCAATTACTCTAACTTGAATAGAGGGTCATAGAATGTACTTGGAAAAAGAGAATAAATAAATGTATTAAGTACATAGGAAGCAGTATTACTGAAGGCAGGGTTTAGCTGTACATATTCCATTCTCTGCCCTTTTGCACTTCATGCCCCTCTGAGTGATCAGGTAATGTAGGTTCCTTCATGGTGAAAAATGTGTCAACTAAGATATTCCTCACCGTCACATGACTAAGTTCTGCCCCCTGGTCAGAATGGCTTTGAAGAATAGCATTTTAAAGAGATGCAGTAAAGGGCTTGAGACATTGGAAGTAGTTTGCGAATTCTTCATGTGCAACTTGTAGATGGAGGTCGCCATGCTTGAATATGGTGAGATTACAGACTTCTTGTAGACATTTTGGGCTTGTCCATGCATTCAGGCTTGTCATACTAATATCATGGGGGCCAGTATCTCCAATTCATGGGTCACCATATAGAATGCACATCCAGATCAGAATGTGGATGAGTGATTTGAGATCATGCTTGGCTTTGTGAATGATGGTACCTTCAGGCATCACATATTCCTTCAAGATTTTGATTGACATGAAGGGGATTGTGCCCTGGATTGGGGTGAACAAAACATATAGCCTAAATTACATGTAAACACACACAGTTTGTTCACCTGTAGATACTCCTGGATTGGTTCCATCAGTAAACTTGGTGTAATTGAAGTTGATGAGGAAGCCACAGCAAAAGTGACGTTTTCAGATAACATTTTCTCTTTTGTTCAGCTTGCCACTATTGTTATCACCTAGATATGGCCAAGCACCCTCGAAAAAGTACATCAGTATGTTATTGATGCTGATATCCTGGTGAATGATGCAACAAAGTGTTACAAGATGTTCATGGACTAATGATCCAATTACTAGTAGTGTCTCCCAGCTATTATCACTTGGCAATCAATGCTTACTGTCAATGATGTCAATGAGAACACTAATGAGCTCTTGTATGCATGAGAAATGAGTCAATGGTTCACTGACAGGTTTCAGCAATAGATGCTGGTGAATTTGAGTCTCGGGTGGGCCAGCATCTCGTGTGAATAAGTAACTTGATTGACATAGATTTATTGAGTCTTCTTTTCCAGATATTTGCACCATCTCCGCCACTTTGAGGACCAGAACCCCATGTACTATACCCCTCTCTTTGATTCTGTTCAACATGTCCTCCTCAATCGTCACCCGATTGTGCTGGGTCCAGTAGTCCTCAGGCTTGACAATGTATTGCGTCCCATCCATGGGGTCAATGATGACAAAGCAAAGAGTTGCCTGTCCACAGATCATGCCATTGTAGAAAAGTATGCATAAGATGGTATATCTTTTTCCATTAACAAGGATATAGGGTTCAGCACATACACAGTGCATCTGACATATGGTGGTGGAGAAGGATAGGATAGGATTGTAACCGATAGACTCAGGGGGGCCCATAGCCAAAGTATACAGGATATGGACAAGTGAAAGTGTGAAATGATGCATGTTGTAGCTGCAAGAGTGCACAGCACTGGCATGGTCAAAGATGTGAAGGTGAAACAATTGGTTGGTGATTGACATGGCGATGATGAAACAGCAACCAGGCTATGTAATGACCTAGACTTGAGTCATGACGCTTAAGGGCAAGACAATCGTAATAACCAGTGTTCAAGGCTTTAAAGCTAGTTGTCAAGCTTAAAGTGAGTGGAAAAGAGTAGAGATGAGTGGTATCCTTAATTCACTCCCAAGTCCTAAGACGAGAGAAAACAAGTGGATAAGACTATCATATCTGGTACTGTACATGGGTTTAAATACTCTAATGAAATGCGCACAGACTGGGCTATGAACTACCTAGTAAGGATGTGTGATGCTGCGTGTGCAGCTATGCGCAGTTGGGGCTGTATGAATAAGAAAGTGGAGTCATATGAAAGCCAATAGAAAAGGATGAGGGAATCATATGATACGTTAGCCAATGAGAAGGATGAAAAAGGATAAAATCGTAACAGGCTATGCTATGAAGGTTGCATAGTGAGGCGGGCGCATCAGCAAATTCAAACTCTTATGTACAATGCTGTGCAAGGTGTCACAAGTGTTACACTGTCACAGGAAGGTCCCCCCTTGTGCAGCTGTGTACAGGCCCATTACAGGCCTGTCACAGTGGACCACAGCCACCACAGTGACATTTCCACTATAGCACTAAGTCCCATGACAGCACTCCCAGTGTGTCACAGTGCAATACAGCAATGCCATTTTCACCCAGACAAATAAACTTGAAGCAATAATTTTTTATTTTCTTGTAGTCTAAATGGTAAATACAGAGAACTTGAACAGTGTAGTAGGGGCCATGTGGTATGAGCAAGCACACTTGTCATCATCATCCCCACTGGCTATGTCCTGATCAATGTCATCGCTGGATGGACCATGTGGTACATTATGATGTTGTCGCTGGCTGGGCCAATGGTACGAGCACATGTCCTCATCCTCGTTGTTGTCATCTCCATTGGATGGGCTGCATGGTACATGTATGTACTGTCCTTGTCCTTGTCCTCATCACTGGATGGTTTGTGTGGTACACCACATGCACCCTTGTCCTTTTCATTGCGGGATGGGCCGTCATCATTGTGTGGGGTGGGTGCTCATCCTATGCACTGTCCTTGTTGTCCTCGTCTTCATCGTGAGGTGCTCAAGGCTGGTGGCTCACACTATGTCCCATCATTGTGGGGTACTTGGGGCTAGTTGCATGACCTCATCATCATTGTTGTCATGTAGGTTGGGTGGCATGCTGTATGCATCTTCACATGCCATGCATCATCACCATTGTCGTCAGATGGGATGTGGGGTATGCATACACAGTGTCCTTGTTGCTGGCAGGGCTGTGGGCACATGTATGTGTTGTACACATTGTCATTGTCCTCATTGTCCTCGTTGTTGCTGGCAGGGCTGTGTGAACATGTCATTGTTCGTCCTGGTCGCTGGGTGGTGCCATGCCATAGTTGTCAAATAGATAAGTAGGGTACCTAGTACATACGCCCTCATTAGACTAGAAGTAGTATGAAGGACATCCAGACATAGTCCATGACTGTCCGGAGTTGGTCCGCACTGGACCACACAATGCACTGCACTGGACCCGGTACATCTGCCAGTGTACCAGACATAGTTCAGACCTTATGTAATAAGGCATGCAGATGCAGCAAGGTCTTCACATACCCACTGGAGATCGCTTAGATGCTTAGTGTACAGTATATATACCAGGGAAGCCTCCCTGATGTAATAGAAGAAGTCTTTCTGTCTCACTCCCATCATCTATGCTCGTCTCAATCACCCAGGTAAGTCTGGTGGCCTTTCCTCACACATCTATGCTCTGCTCAACAATAGTACATGCCATCTTCATTGCATAGGACGTGTGGCATGTGTACACACTGTCCTTGTTGTTCTTGTTGTCACTGGCAGGGCCATGGGCGCATGTATGCATTGTCATTGTCCCTGTTGTCCTTGCTGGGTGGCACACATACACACATATGCACTGTCATCCTCATCCTTGTCACATGGCACACTTGGCATGCGAATGCACTGTCCTCATCATCCTTGTCATCGCTGGCAAGCCTGAGGCTGTGGGTGTGTGCACACGTTGTCATTTGTCTGGGTCGCTGGGTGGTGCCATGCCATAAGTGCCAATGTTGTTGTTGTTGTTGTCACATGGGATGTGTGGCATGTGTACCATTGTTGTTGTTGTTGTCACATGGGTCGGGTGGCATGCCATATGTGTCGTTGCGCACCATCTGCTGTTGTCCTCATTGCATGGGGCGTGTGGCACACATACACACCATCCTCATCCTCATCGCTGGCAAGGTCACATCAGCAAACTAGGGATTTGGTTGCAGGATCTCCAGATTTTACATTCAGCACAGAAACCCCAGATTTCCCAGACTCATCATCTCCAGTATTCACAGACACCATAGTATTCACGGAATACCCAGTCAATACACATCTTCCAGAGATCACAGTGACTTATCATAAAGAACATTTTGCACTCACTCACTTAACTTTGTCGAGCCTAGTAAAAAACTCCCTCTCAGCCTGAGGCTGACTCAAAGTCTGCCAGTGAGTCTAGTACACAGCTTGAAGTAAATCCTTTTGCTTGAAATCTTGGCAACTTGAACCCAAGAATAGGAAAAATACTAGTACATTCAAGTCATAAAAATAACATCAAGCCCATTCCAACCACTGGCACACTACATTGTAAACCAAATCAGGACCACTTCTCTTTCAGTACTAACTACTAGTATCAGACTCAACACGACATCACAATGTTGCAAAACGACATTCTCACACGAGAGGACTGGGTAATCATAATGGATGGGCATAGTTACCCACATAATAATTACCAGATGGCTGAAAAGAAAGAGACAGTGGAGAGGTGATGGGGGTGGTGTGGATGTGATGCAAAAGCTGGGGGCCTGATGGTGGCATTTGGGACATGATGAAAATGATGGAGACACAACAGAGGTGTCTAGGACATGGCAGGCCGTTGTGGACATGATGACTCATTCATGTTAATGCACCTGCATCATATTGATGCCTTCATCATTGCATCATGGCCTGATTGTACATACCATGTTGTGTTGCATTGCCATCATCCTCGCATCATGTCACATCCGAGTCATGTTGTGGCATCATTGCTGTCATTTGTGTTGCATCAATGGCATCAAGATCTTCATTTGTGCTGTGTAACCCATGTTACATCATCGGCTTGTCATTGTCATCACCCTTGCCACACTTCCCCTTGCATTGTGACTCATCATCGGTGTAGTCACTCACATTGCCTCACATCACAACAGCATGATTATCGTCCTCCCTATGCCTCATGTCACACCGTTGCCATCATGATTCATGCCTGGCCTGGATACTGCATGCCACATGCAAATGCTTTGTTGTGAGGGTAAGGGCAAGGGTGAGTGGCAGGTGGGTGACATGGCATGTGCATCATGTCCTGCTCATGCTGTGGGCGGTAGCATGTGTCATTGTCACATCATGTGATGGGGATGTTGTGGGCATGATGGGGATGTTATGGACACAACTAGGATGGGGATGTCAAGGACACGATGGGAGAGGATGGAATGCAAATGGGGCGTTTGGGACATGATGAGGACATTGTGGGTGCAAACACTGGCAGGGAATTTGAGACGCGATGGTAGTATTGAGTGTGAACATGGCGTTTGGGATATGAATGGGACATTCTGGACATCATGGGTATGTCATGGTTGTGGATGCGAATGCAGCATTGAGGATGTGATGGGGATTTTGAGGATGCAAAGATGGCATTTGGGACATGAATGGGATGTTCTGGACATCATGAGTGTGTTGCAGATGCAAATGCAGCATTGAGGATGTGATGGAGATGTTGAGGACATGATGGGGATATTGTGGATGTGAATATTGGGGATGTGAGGCCTTGAAGAATCTTGGAACACCTCACATACTTGTTTATGTCGTTTCATGAAGGAATCTAGAAGTGTTTGTTAAATTTTGCCTGTACAAATGCATCACCACTCACCTTGGTGAGACAAACAACTTTTTTGGTTGACAAGCCATCTCACAAGTGAAGCACCATGCTATGAATCAAGGTATAAAACGGATAGAGTTCCCCCAATAAATGGCACAGTTGGTGAGTTATTGGCAGTGATCACAGGTACTGAGATATGGATCTCATCAATAAGTAGCAAGTTTTTGTGGTATAGCATTGCATGCAGACATGAGTGGGGGGCATCCTGGATGGCTTTGGCTGCATGTATGTGTACTGCCTGGGCATGGCAATGGCATTGTCAGATATGCTGACTTTGGGCTCGCATACAGTGATATCGTGAATATATGGCGACAAGCGGGTAAAAGTGCGCTTGTTGCCAACCTGGTGGGAAATTTAAAGAGATGAAATGAGGCTGATAAGGATGAAGCTTGAGCGTGTATATGTAACGACCTAGACTTAGAGTTGTGACGCTTGAGGGCAAGACAAATTCAACCAGTGTTCAAAGCTTCAAAGCTAATCGTTAAGCTTGAAGCAAGTAGATGAGAGTAAGGAGAGCGGTATCCTTAATTCACGCTCAAGCCTAAGGCAAGAGGAAAACAAATGGATAAGACTGGTGAAACTTGTAATGTACATGGGCTTTAAATACTGAAACGAGAAATGCACAGACCAAGCTATGAACTACTTGGTATGGACGAGTGATGTGCATACATAGCTGTGCGCAGTTGAGGCTGTACAAGTAGAAAGTGGGATCATACGAGAGCCAGTAGGAAAAATGGAGGAAATCATATGATACATTAGCCAATGGGAAGAGGTGAAAAAGTGAACAAGGATGAAATTGTAACAGTATATACCTCTGTATGCAGGATACTATCGATGTTGATGAGGGTGTTATTGAGTTAGTGCTTTCATTGTCAAGATTGAGTCAAGGATGGTGAAACAGAGCCATTTCAGCATGCTGACGGTGATTCTGACATTGGACATTTTCTAAGTTCTGGCAGGGTTCAATGATAGGACATTGATTGGGACCAAATAGTGATCTGGGTGAGGGTCAGCGAGAAAAATGGCAGGACAACACAGACACACTGTATTGTGGGATTTGAAGCTTTGTTGCCAACAATATTAATTCCATTTCTTTCTTGCAAGACACTGATCTGTGGTGACAAGAAAAGCTTGGTGTCTGCTGCAGCACGTGATGAGGGCTCAATCACTGTTTAAAGTACCTGTGTTAGTCACTGCACCAGAACCATCAGGACAATCATGTACAAATGTGAGAGCTTGACAAGTGTTACTTGTACTGAGGACGAGCCAACTTTCTGATTTGCACCTCAGAACAAGCCATAGCACGTAAGGGAAACACATTCAGATTACGTAATTGGTAAATACATTTGTGACTCAGCAAGTTTATAGAAATTGTAGAGAAGAATAATCAGAGAACTAAAATGATATGTGCAGTAAATGAAAAATCAAGTGGAATGTGACAACGAGTGAAAAAAAAGTTCATCTCCATGCTTGTTCAACCAAAATTGCTTGTATGCTTCCATTGCTGTCTGCATTCAAAGACAAGAATGGGCCTTCTTGCCAAACCAGGGGATTAAGTGGGCATGTGAGCAAAGCCAACTGATGGGAACAACATAACCTTCTCAAAGCCCATCTGAGGTGGCCCATGCCAGAAGGTGCATCCCTGTGGAGGATTCATATCGCACAACATTGAATTTCTGTACATACACCAGAAATTCATCACACACGTTAGCATGGCAATCAGGCTACTGGCAGATCAGATGGAATATCATTTGAAGTTGAATGATATGGTGTCTTGAAAAAGCGTTGAGCAGATCCCATTGGGTGACAGCACACTGACAATACCTTGAAGTCCTTGAAAAGGCCACAGAGATGTATCTGACATGCTGACAATGGTGGGATCATAGCAGCCAGTGGACCATATCTCACAGTGGGGCTGAGCAGACAATGACTGGGATGGTACCAATTCGTTTGTGGGATAAAGTGGTTTTGCCTGCAGGCGAACCTTGAACCACACTTGAATTCAGGAGAATGGAAGGGAAATGAGATCGGAGCAACTTTCTTGTTGTGTATCTCAAGATGTAGGTTCCAATCAAGTTGCTTGACAATGAAGAAAATAATGGATTGCATGCAGGAGGTCAAAAAGGTGAAATTCTTCAATAGTGGCTTCAACCAACAGCTTGGTGAGCAAAGGATCCCTGCCAAGGTTAAAGGCAATCTGCTTGACTGCGAACTTGAATGTCCTATATGGGTGTGGGGCTTGAGGGTGGAACCCACTAAGCAAGGCTTTCACCTTCACAAAGAAATCAGAGATCTTCTGTGTGATGCAACTTGAACATTGCTTGTGATCTATGTTTTTGTTGTTGCTGTTGTTGTTGGTTTGACCATCATTGCTTTCCGTTTGATGGGTTGATGTGGCTTGGTCAAAAAGGAAACACTTTTCAACTCGGTTGAGATGTTGGCACATTTGCAACTGTGAGTTGTGGTTGTTACTGGATCATGTGGGTTGCTTGACAGGGTGTATGTGTGCTCTTTCCATCACCTCCACAGTCCACTGCCTGGGAGCCCCTTGCAAATGAATGCTTGGGGCAACACTCTGCAACAACTCCAGTTTGGGAATTTCCCAATGCAGGAAGGGATGCTTCATGCCATGAGCTTGCACTTTGATGATGGAGGACTTGTTTTCATGGAATTCCTGTAATGCCAACTCAATCTTAGTGATATCGCCGTCTTGAAATTGGGGTGCTTGGGCAAAATAGCGAAAATCAACAAGTGAACACAAAGCCCAAAGACATCTGCAAGGCACAGCTCCAGAAATTATGCCAATGAGGAAGGATTGGATTTGGCAATGGTCACATCCAGATGAGAATGAAAGGATACTAATGCCTTCAGGAAAATGCTAATAGCCAATGAGGGGCTGGAGTAAGGAAAACCAATAGTCAAGTTCATCTGTGCCAACAAGATTGGTAAACCATTTGAGGTCATGATCATTAGCAAATTTCCACCAGTGGTGGAGTGACTCTGGACCAAATGAAATGGCTGGTTTGGTGAGGGGCCAACCTCCCCAACATGGCTCAGCCACACCATTAAGATATGGGCTGCAAGAGTTAAAGAACTCAGCAAGATCAGATGGTGACATTTTCGCCATGATTTTCTTCAGCTCGGTGAGTGTGGCAAGAGTGGTGCAGATTGGATGTCAGTAGGGGTCCCCGAATTCTCTTTTTGTCGCTGTTGTAATATAGGAGGTGTTATTGCGGACACAAGCCAAAGTGCGTGCCTCAGGCACATCAGCTATGTATGTAGTGAGAAGAGTGAAGCAGTACCTGCTGTTCCCAACGGGGTCACTCATCATATGACCGTACTGCACTGCCTTCTTCAGCGGATCAATTACGATACTGACACAATGGTGGAGCAACCTGTCCATGAGCACCCCTCATAGACACTTGTTCAGATGAGTGAATCTGGCAATTGGAAGGAGGGCTAGGAGTAAGAATGCATTGTTCCATGCTTTGTTATGAACGCTGCTGGAGATGTTGGCGAGAGAGATATGTAAGAAGGGGGTGCACTTGCCAGTTTCCTATTGTGGTGATGTGTGTCTTGTCAGATGAAAGGATCATGCCTAGAAGTGTTGCTCCTGCAGGCAGCTGACTCTGTTGATAATTAGAGCTCATTAATGAGGCTGAAAAAAATGATACTTGCCTGCAGCTCCCATGCATAATCACCAGTAAGCCAGTCTTGATAAACATGGTGAGTCACATTGGTAGCTTCGTACAACCTGCAAGGGCAAAATTCAATGTTCCCAGCAAGGCAAGGGGTTGGACAAGATTGCCTGCAAGCACTCAATTGGGTCTCAGAAATACAGATGGGGCATTTTTGTGGTAGGGTACTCCAGCTCAACAACAACATACTTCCAGTGGGGCCAGATGGAAGCATTTTGATCTGCTTTTGCAGTTCCTTGGCATTGGAAAATGAGAGTGGAAGCTGTTTGACCTAACAATTGGATTAGAACAGATAGGGAAAGAAGAGGGAAACCCACTAAATGCAAGTTCAGAAATTTGTCTACTTCAAGCATGCTCAGTCTTGATAGCATGATCCACTGGGCTACTTTCCATTCTTGTGAGCCTGTAAAGGGATAGAATAAATTTGTCCTATGTTTGTGTGCATGGATATCACCATTGAAAGTGTCCAGAAATGATTTTCCATGGCTGAAAGTTTCTGAAGCATTAGGAAAAAACTCAACCAAATAATTGGCAACGCCATTGCTGGTGTCAAAGCCAGTGTCAATATCAAGGTCAAAGTCACCTCAAGGATGTGGGGAATCGATGGTAGGATTGATGAAGGGGCTGAGAGTGGGTGAGAAGTCGTGGGAAGGGTTCAAGTTTTCAGTTTGGTGCTTCTTACTAGCTCTCACACCTATCACAATGAATCGAGCGTGTGATTGTTGGCCCAATGATCTGCATCGGGAAAGAGGTTGGTTTGCATGTTGCAGCAGTATTGAAATGCTTCTGAAATCTCTGCTGCAATCAGGACAGAGAATACCAGGTTGTTGAACCCTCAGCATTGGGAGCTAACTATTCAAGGTGAAGATTGAACTTTCATATATTGTGCTCACTGAGGCTGTGAACCTTGTGAAGGGCAAGATACTTCACCTGTATGGGTAAGTAACTTGATTTTCATGACAGGGACCAATGATTAGTATATCACCATAGATTTGATCTCCTGAAGTCACCAGGCTGGTAGTAGCAATCACACTGCTCTTGGTGCCAGGCACTCAGCCTCCAGCGAGTCTGACAGTTCTGTTGATTCAGACACTTCAAGTTTGAGTAATGCATCTCATGCTGTTCAATTTTCCAAGCCTTTTGTGAGTTTTGACCTCCTAACCAACAGTTCCATAAGCTGATGATGACACAGGAAAGACACCTGTCCATGGAATATCCACAAAGTGCAGAAGAAGCTGAGCTGCTAATCACGTCCATACATGCTCAGCGCGATATCCTCAAGGCATAGTTAATCCTTGAGGAGAAACAGATGAAGCACAACCAAGCATGAGCAAACTATCATCAGCTTCAAATCAGAAAATCACAGTGTCATGCGAACAAGATTCAAGAAAAGTTGGACTTGGCTCATCAATGGTTGGACATGTGAGGATGGTTATTTCTAGTCGTGGTTATATTTCTGTACTTTCTATCTCTCTTCCCTCTTGTTCACAAATTGAGAAGCATGCACACAGTGAGTCTGCTTTCATTAGGTGTATGTTTAGTTGACCAAGTTTTTTGACTTTCAGAACAACCTTTCACAGCATTCCTTTGATTCTGCCATAACCTGTGCATTGCTTGTATATTGTCATATCCCGTCCTAACCCTGACCCTCCGGACCAACTCCGGACCACTCACTCACGAACTCCGAGGCTTTTACGCCTAGGACTTCACTTCCGTCCTCCGGACATCTTTGATACTCACTTACGTACTTATGTTTCTCCTTTTGTATTAGTTCCGCTTCCTTCTTGCCTCCGAACCTGTGTTCGCACAGCTCCGGCTATCTCAACTCCGTACTCCGTCTTAC
>JBBPSU010000188.1:0-18550 GCA_038093755.1 Tylopilus microsporus | reverse complement strand
CCGTCTCTTCTTCTTTCTTAGCGTTCTCCTTGAGAGCGTCCACCAGCGCATCTCGGAGGTCATCCATGTTAAAGGGGTTCGACATCGTTGCTTACTACTAAGTATCTTCCAACCTAGTTCTGGGCAATTCTTCTGATGTATTGTTTCGAGGGGGCGAATATCGATTCTTCGCGAGTTAGTGTAAATCTTCTGAGGCAACGTCTTGCGCTCAAGTAGGTAGTCTTATCCAAGTGTAACGACCTAGACTTAGAGTCGTAACGCTCGAGGGCAAGACAACAAATAACCAGTATTCAAAGCTTTCAAGACTAGTCGTCAAGTCTGAAGCGAGTAGATGAGAGTAAAGAGCGGTATCCTTAATTCGTATTCAAGCCTAGGGCGAGAACTGAACAAATGGATAAGACTACTGTTGTAGGTATTGTACATGGGTTTAAATAGTGAGACGAGATGAGCACAGACCGAGCTGTGAACTACTACGTATGGTCGAGCGATGCTGCGTACATAGCCGTGCACAGTCGAGGCTGTACTCATAAGAAAGTGGAGTCATACGATGAGCGAATGGAAAAAGAAAAGAAGATCATACGATACGTTAGCCAATGAGAAGGGAAAGAAGGATGAAATCGTAACAGTAGATCTCGTGCGAGTGTGCGAGGGGACGCGCTGCGCTCGTTGTTTTGCCAGAGATCTATAACACCGGGTGAATCGAAGGAGAAGAATAATGGGCGTGACTCACCTCTCACACCCTGCCTCGTCGTCTTCCTCATAGCCATTGGGGTCATCCCTGTCCTTGCCCTCATGAACGCTAACGTCCTCGTCCTCATCGTCACCAAGCCCCTGGCCCCCATCGTCGGCATCAACGTCTTCATCCTCACCCAACGATGCAGTGTCGCTAGCCAGTTTTCTGCAACTCTGAGCGAAAACGAAGTCATAAAAAATGCACCAAACCCACCGTAAGCGAGGCCTGGGTCTCAGGCGTGACCGTTCATGCTGCACCTGATCGCTGCCACCGACGAGCTGTCCACGAAACGTTAATTGCACCCGATGCCGTCTTTCACAAAAGTGTCAGAGCAGGGCAAGAGAATCAGTTGGCCGTGACTCACCGAGTGGGACTTGGTTCTGGATCCTCCTCTGACTCAACGTTCTCCTCTTCAGATTCGGTGGAGATTCGCCTACGTCGCCGTCAGCTATCAGAGGTTATCAACAAAAAAAAACACGGCTCACTTTCGTTTTCTTGAAGTAGGCTGTGGTTCATCAGAGTCAACACCCAGGCCTCTTTGTCGTGCCCTGTATAACGGTTAGCGAGGTGTGGCAGAGATGACAGTAGGGGCTCACCGGTAACGCCTATTGTACGCTGCGCACTGTAATCGGTATTCGTCGGAAGCGAGGGCTCGTCTGAGAAAGCGTCAACAACTCGATGCGATCAGCTACGATCGATACTCACAGTTTCTCCCTTCGCCTTTGCTGACGTGCGTTCGCAAGAGTACGGCTATGCTCGCGCTAGGTGTGTTGCGTTAGCGAAGCACCTTGGATGAAAAACGGCGACTCACTTCCTCTTGAGTCATGTCGGCGACCTTTTTTTTGCCCATGGTGGTAAGTGTTCGGTTTGAGTTGGGGACAAACGAAGGTGTAACGCCGCTCAAACGCAAAGCAGTCACATGGTTATGGCCTAAGCGATGCCAAGCCATACCACTCGAGTCGAGTCACGCGCCTAAGTGGTGTCAAGTCACGCCACTTGAATCGAGTCACACTGTCTATAGAGAATCGTATTGTTGGATAACCGTCACAGTAGCTAAATAAATATAGCCTGGGGTGGTAGCACTAGTAGCTAGCCTTTAGCTGAAACGCCCTTGCCCTGTCCTCGCAGAGCTCTCTAATCTTGGAGAACAGGCTGATTGCGTGTCTACAGCGTTCCTCATGTGTGTCCTCAAAGCGTTGTCGGACGTCAGCAGAGATTGATTTCACGGACTGGAACCCATAAGCGACCCATCGAAGCAAGCCGCCGGGGCAGTATTGAGCAAACGACTGCCTTGTTTCGTGGGGCTGGATGGTGACGTTGCCGTGGCGAATGGTACCAGATGGAAGCAAAATGGTAGAGCCGGGGGGGAACTGGACGACCAACCCGAGGTTGAAGAGAATAAGGTGACCGCCGAGGACAGGGTCGTAAGATCCCAGGGCGAAGATAGCGCACAGTCCATATGGAACGTTGGTGGTGTCAACGTGCTCATAAGTCACGACCCGGCGGCCGCAGTTGAACGTACAGGTTGGGAAGACGCTATTGTTGAACGGCTTCTTCAAATAGCGGTGCTTTTGCAGAAGTTCCTTGAGCCTTTCCTCATACTCCATGTAAAGCTTAGGGGCGTAAAAGGAGAAGCAGCCTGGAAGAAAAAAATCAAGAAAATGAAATAAAGATCGGCGGAGACCCACTGCTCATGAACCCTGCAGCACGTATGAAGCTGCTGTCGTTGCGTAAGTTGTCGATGATCGCCTTTTCGGCCGGTCGATGCACGAGGTTGCCAGGGACCTATAGGCGTGACTCGATGGGACAAAATGTACAGCGGGTGTGACTCACCATCTGACCCCCCCCAAAAGATACGCCCGTGTTAAAGGGGGTAAAGTTACCTCGCCTCTCCTTTTGCGTTGGTCGAATCATTCGGCCAGCCTCCTCAAGAAGGGTACTCATCCTTGCATGCACGTCCTTCCAACTGTGGTCAGCTGGTTGGCCCGCCAGAACGGCCATGATGCGGTCCTGTTGGTCGACGATGGCAGTCGGCGTTCTGAGAAGATATGATGTTGGCGTGACTCGTCAGCAAAAAAAAATGTAACGACGCACTGCCCGTCCCACTCGATGATCTTAAACCCGCGGTCAACCAACTCTTGTAACGTCCACTCGTGGTTGGCCTTGCATGGCTGTCGCCGGCTCACAAAAGCCCCTTTGGCTGCAGGCAGATCGGCGGCGTTGTAGTCAATGGCGATCGAAGGCAGGTCGACGAATTTTTTCGAGCTGGAATATCGAGGAATGGTCGTGTACTGTGCACGACGCAACACCCTTTTCATTTTTTTACGGAACTTGTCCGCAGCCTTCTTTCCGGAAGCCCGTGGTACCGACGTGTCAAGCCGCGGAACAGACGGGAGGTTGTCATGGGACGAGGTCGAAGGCAGTTCGATTGGGCCTGTCTCATGCTTACTTTGTCCAGAGATGACGTGAAGAGCCTCCAAGCGAAGTGCTTCGGCGATGGACTGTTCGAAGGAAACAGAGCTGAGGCGGATGATGGAGGAGAACTCAGGTAACATCTAAAAAAAAATTGGAAAAGAAAGAGCCGTATTGAGATCAAGGACTTACGATTTGGACGTCAAAGCAAACAGACTTGAGGCAAGGTCTCGCAAGAACTCGCGAATCGTACCTTATGTAACAAATTAATTAACCCCGCTCAAGATTAACATTACAATAGCGTGACTCTACAGATAACGTAACTCTACCAACAGCGTGACTCTAGTCTATGTCGAAACGACCGAAGAGTGAGCTGGCATTCTTTGCAACGACGTAAATCATGTCCACAAGGTTGGACGCAATAAAAGAGGGGTGCCTGCCTGTTCGTCCGCCCAACCACAATGCATACGTCGCCCTACCCTTGTCGCCAGAACCAAAAGCATCGATGGGGACTCCGAGAAGCTCAAACACTGCCCCGCGAAGTTTTTCAATGGTCCAAATGTAGTACGAGAGCCCAACGATCCATTCTTGAAGAAGATCATCCTTGCAGTTACATGCAGCGCCGAACATGCCACTGTGTCGAATGCCTTCAAATTTCGGGCACCCGCAAGAGTGGCAGCGGCCCGAGTTATTGCCCTTGCGAAACTCGTCACGGTAAGCGCTGAGGCCAGGAGGTCGGGGCCCGCTCACAAGGTCACAGCCGAGGAGGGAGTCATGTGGGTTCTGGGCGTCTTGCTGGAGTAGGGTGTGAACCAAGCACATTCTCTTGTGCTGTTCCAGGAAGGTGATGACGACGCTACGCAGCTCGTCGAACCCGGCCTTGACAGACGTGCATATGATGCGGCTGGCAGAGGTGCGATGATGGTCGGCTTCGAGAGACGCTGGCGGGGTCTGCAGGGTTGACCTGGGAGTCGGGGTTTCAGGCTCCCCTGCGACAAGAGTATGCTGAGATCCAGTTTGTTGGTGCACCACGAAGGACGAAGATGGCGTAATGAATTTGATTCTCTTACGGGGCGGCTCATTGTCTGTGTCGGAAAAAGTCATGCCCTCCGTCTGGATGGCGAGTTAGGATGCATGCATGTGAGGCATTAATAACGCACATGAATAGCAAAATGGCCTTGGAAATGGATGTAGAGCGCAAAGGGGAGCCCGGTGAATGTGCACATAGGGCACCGATACAGGTCTCCTACCTCTCGGAGCAAATATACTCGGTCTGCAACTGAGCTTCAGGCTGGCAGTTACAAGGGGCCACTTACTGAACACAAAAAACGTAGGATTTTTGTCCTCAGCATGGGTGTCGAGATGACGCTCGGCATCGGTGAACGGGCTGCAGCAAATAGGACAGGTGAGGGTACAGGAGGGCATGGTTATGGCAGGACGTGTACAGGGACGAATTAAGAATGTCTAGCTTAAATATTAGGAGTTACAACAGTTCTCCGAAAACGCGGTGATGCCAGCGCAACACGGTCCGGTCAACCATGATCTAAAAACAGACCGTCAGATTAAATAGAAGCGACTCTAAAAACGAACAGCTGTCACCCGCATCGGATCAAAATTAACAATTTGAATGCCCTCCATAGACTTACCCCTGGACAGCGCGACATATGCCTGGCCTGAGGACCTGCATGGGCGTGACTATGATGTATGCAAACAAGCATATGCTCACCTGGCGCAAAGATGCCACAAAAGTCTATCACAAGCCTTGAAATCGTCTGTCCTTGAGACTTGTGGATCGTCAGCGCCCAAGCCAGAATGAGAGGGACTTGAACACGCAATGCAACGATCTGCCCACGCTGATCCTCGACCTGGAAAGTCTCTGGCCTGCAAAAAACATACTCAGGCCCAGCAGGGGTTTCAAAGCACACAACTGGGTAAGCATTTGGAGCGATTGTGGAGGATGAAGGTAGCGAGGTTGGATCAATGAGGTGAATGAGACCGTTCGTGAACTGAACGTGGTGATTGCCCACAGCAAGCAGCTCCTCCTCAGTGTGAAACGAAACCACCTTTCCAACAGAGCCATTGACAAGGCCATTGCTATAGTTTTTTCGGAGCATGACCTGAGCACCACGCTTCAGGATGAGCTTGGGGTCGACAGGCATGTCGTTGTAGTATGGCTGGGAGAGGGGATGTGCTGGGCCGTCCACAGCGTGATACACGTAGAGCTGCCCAGGAAGTTCGTTCAAATGCATGGCGTTCTTCCTGTCTGTGAGAGAGCGAAGGGCAAAAAGCCAAACTGGAGGTTCAGGCTGAGGTTCCAAGTCACGCCCGAGCCGACAGAGCAGGGCAATGGATTCCGGAGATGGACGTCCCACTCTGCACTCGGTCAGTGCTTGAATTAAATCTAGGATGGGGCATAAGGTGTTGTCATAAAGGGGAAAGAGGCTATACCATCTTCGACTTGACGGTAAGTCACGCTAAGCTGCACGTAATAATCCGTAACCTTACACCAAGCTTCAGACTCAAATGCAAACATGGATTTGTGCCCCTCAGAGTTGCAGGGCGGTAGCTGAAAAAAGTCCCCGGTGCTGATGACCTGACAGAACGGGTGAGCAGGTGGGCAGTCTCAAAGTAAAAATGAATACTTGAAAGCCGCCAAACGGGCGCTCCACTTGGCGAACACGACGGGCGACCTGATCAATAAGATTCAATAACCTCGCGTCGACCATGGAGACTAAAAAATGGATGTTGTTATAAGTCAAAAGAGGCAGAGAACCAGCCTCACCTTCCTCTATCAAAAGCGTCTCTGCCTCTATCCATCAAGCCTGGATGGCAGGGTTTGAGTTGACTTTCCGGGTCGCATCCTCAACAGACATGAATGGGTTGTGGAAGCCAGCCCAAGAATGAAGTGTTTGCCCTGGGTAACGGCTGAGGGGGTGATAAAAGATAACGAAGGGTATGCATACCTTGCACATTCATGGCGGCCATCCCAGTGCTGGCAGTCAAGACCACCCTGAGACGATAGCCATGCTTGTACCATAGCGATCGATGTATGCGTGAGAGTAGATATGTCTTGCCTGTTCCTAATAGAAGGCCGTGTAATGCTTGAATCAGGAATGAAGAGTCACGCACCTGCTGCCCCAGTGATGAACAGGCTGTTGCCCTGCAAAGCTAGAAGCATCACGTCGAGTTGCTCTGAGTTCAGGTCATGCAGCTCAGGCTCGTCTATAGTGCCCATGAAACCACCTTGAAGGCCTAGCTGGATGGCGTAGAGTCGTTTCTGGCGTGACTTTAACGACCCGATCATGCAGGCCTGCTCATCTTCAACAGGCTGCATCGCCTGTCGGACCGCTTGCCTTTTAAACCTCAAAGAGTCATGCGTTTCTGTGTCCATGTGAAGGGGCGTCAGGAAAAAGGAGTGACCGAACAAATGACCAATCGGGGAGAAGGGCAACCTGTTACAAATAGCTTCATAGGTCACAACCATCATGAATGGAAAATTCTGCTGCCCATATTGCTTCCAAGCTATCGAAGGGAACGGCATAGCACGTCTTGAGAGACATGTCAAAGGGCAGCACAGCGAGGACCAGGAACTCAAGCTGTATGGGTTTGGTATGTCACACAGCTGGTTTAATGAAGATTTAACACTAATCAAGGTCGCTGCAGCCCAGACTTGGACAATAAAAGAAAAAGGTGGGCGTTTCAAATGCCCTCTCTGCGAATTCCTTGGCCTCCCATGGGCACTGCTGGTGCACCATGAAGAGAACCACCTCCAACCAGGTGAGACATCGCTCGTTGTCCAAGGCAGTGCTAACAGTCTTGTAGGCGGTGGAAGGGTCTAAGTCATGCCGAGTCACGCTAGAGTCACGCTAGAGTCACGGCTATGATCGTTTTACCTATCAAAGCATTTAGAAAATGTAGTTAAAAGGAGGGCAAAGTTTGGTATCTGGTCTGCAGAGGGGGAGGGCTCAGTGACCCAATCAATAAAGCGTGACATGCTATCAGAAAGAGGGGGATCAAGAGACAACAAGGCAGATACTTGAGAAAGAAATGATCTCGAGGGGTTATCATAGGTGTAAATCATAGCGCAAAGGGCAGGAATAAGGTTACGAATCACTGGGTAGGGACAGTCTTCAGGCTCGATCCGATCACCTCTTTTAATGCTCGGGTGGCTGCAGGGCGCTTGAAAAGGAATCCAGCAAAGATAGCAGGAAGGCCAATAGACGTTTTCAGTCCTCTGTTTAGCACGGAGACTTGATACGAGCGATTTGAAGAGGTAAGGCCGATCATCGTGACAATAGGGTCCTATAGTATTTTTTCCAAGGACCCAGCAATCGCCACAGCCTTGGCCAGCCACACGAGAGATGACAGCATGGAGTGCCTCTATACCTTGCTTTCCAGTAGCATAGGCTTGATCTATGAGCAAGCCGTTGCTCTGAACAGAGATGGAGCAGGAGGGACTTTGTCCCTGGGCCAGGGGAAGGTCAAATCGAACGGGCATGGGCACGGGCAGTGTGTTTGACTACAAGAGGTGTTAGCCATGAACCCAGAGGGAATAACGACGAAGATCACCCTGCAAAGAGTCTCGCAGAAATCACATAGAACATTTTCAGAAGACGTGGCACAAGAATGCACCCATGGATCAAACTGTTGAAACGTCAGCCTCCGGCAAGAGTTTGTCTGAAGGAAGAGGGCCATGGGACGCTTGCCGGAGTGGTCTGGATCATCGGCAGGAGGTAGTTTGGGCAAGGTACTCCATATGGTGATGGACTGGGAGGCAATGCCATCACGGCCAAGACGTCCTGATTCTTGGAGAAAAGAGAGCATCTCCTTTGGCTCCACGATGATGGCATAGCGAACACTGGGGAAATCGACACCCTCGCCAAAGCATATAGTTGCAGCGACCCACGGTGTCTTGCCTGAGCGCCATGCAAGAAAACGGCGTGACTTTTCCTCCTTGTTCATTTGATCGTCAGAAAGGATGCGGCTCGTGTATGCTGGAATGGAGAGCTTGTCGGCGATTTCGTTCGTGAATTCAATGCTAGTGGTGTATATGACGCCCCGCTCGTGTGGTTGAAGGTTGAAGGAGCGAAAGACCTCGACTGTTTTCTCAACCAGGCGTGACTCATCGACATGAAGGACTCGATACCCAACGTTTGGGCGTGACGTTGATGCGCGAATGGTGCGTAGAAGAAGGGTGTTGATCTGCATCGCTTTGCAAAGGGCCGGCACTGAATGGACTGGCATCGTTGCCGTCAGGAACGTCAATGGCTTCTTCAAACGCGTGAGGAGGTGAAACAGCTTGAAGCAGGGGCGGTAGGAATCAGAGACGATAACATGGTGAGCCTCATCCAAGAACAATCGGCGAATCCTGCCTGAGTTTGCCTCGGCCCATTGAAAAAAGCGTGACGTGCTTGCTTCGTGGGCAGGAACAATGACTAGCTGAGCCTCAAAAGGATCGATCTCGCTCGACCACCTTCCTCCTGAAATGGGATAAGAGGAAAGTCTCCGACACATGTCTTCCGTTAATGCAATGAATGGAGTCACGACGATGAACATGCTGGAGGGGTTGAGCAATGGGGCAGCGAAAAAGGCTAGACTCTTGCCGCTTCCAGTAGGCATGACAGCCAGAACATGCTCACTTGTGAGACAGCTCTGGACGAGCTCAGCTTGATGTTGGGATGTGAACGAAAAGCCGTTGGGTCCAGGAAAGAGGGGACGAATGCAGAAAGCCAGCTGGGGGCTCACTACAAGTGGAGGGAGGGCTTGAGAGACGGGGGAAAGCGAGCCCAACAGTGTAGAATTGATGTAGGAAATGAGATCAGAACCAAAACCCTGAAGGATGCTGGTCCAGTGGTTCAAAACAGCATGGTGAAAATCCTGAACGCCTTGTTGGGTGACGGCTTGGATAGATGAGGTTAGGGAGGCTTTAAAGGAGTTGAGCAGCTGGGCAGCTCGGTCAACCTCGGCTGATCTAGTCATGCCAAGATCTGACGTTGAACCTTGGATGCCTAGGCAGGCGTGCCATTTTGCAGAGACACGTTGCATTGAACGGACAGCGGTATGCGAAATGGAGGGAAGAGCATTGGTGCCCTGGACCCCATAATGAGCGTCTGCGATGACGACAGAGTGTCCAAACTGTGCATGGATGGCAGACAGCTCGTGATCATCTTGATCTGGTGTTCCAAAGTCTGTCTGAGCAAGTGAGCAGAGCATTGAGCACATGACTTGACGGTAGTCCCTAAGATTCAAGGGGAGGCCGAGGTATTTCTCTGTATAGTTGCGCAGTATCGAGCTAAAGGCAGTACTATCGAGCATGTTGCCACTGTGGATGAAGAGGTAGCTTAGATATGTTTGTGCTTTAGCTGGCTCCATGACGTAGAATGCAAGCTTTGCAGCGGTGGGATAGAGAACAATCAGGGCAAATAGTACCAGGCGGGAGATGGAGCGTGCAGGGGTGCGGACGATGAGCCGTCCATGGCCTTGGAGGTGCTGGGTCTTGACGTATGTCGTCACGATGGAAAGCATGCCGTTGAGAATGAATACGTGACGACCCCCCTGGCCATGGATGGTGTGCTTCAAGTGATCGCATTCAGTGCCGCAAGCGCCACCACCCCACGTCAGAGTTACCGCATAGTACATGGCAGACACGAGGTTGTTCAGGTCATTGATCCAGCGCCAGATGTCAGCTAAAAAAAAAGATAGTAAGGCGTGACTCTCAGGCGTGACTCACTACCGGCGTGACTTACACTGATGAGGCACGACCTTGGTTAAGCCTTTGGTGAAGTACACGCCGTCCAATGTCATCTTTTCAAAGAGACGGTGTGAGTAGGTGGATGCCTTAGGTAGGTTCTGCGATGGAATGGAGGTACCAGGAAGATCTTCCATCGGACGATCGATAAACCACATCTCTGGTCTGTCTGGCTCTGTTCGGGAGTCGATGTACTGAAAAGTATCAGAAAAGTCGATGGATAGCGTGAGCTTCTTGATGTAGCTAAGCATCTCTTCCTCGACCAAGGTCACTGACTGACGAATGCGCTCCATCACCAACGGATGGCCGTTAACGGATAAGACGGTCATGCTACTGTTCCAAATAAATTGCGGCAAACACGGTTCTCCGTATGACAGCGTGCTGAGAAAGCTATGCTTTTGACGAAGGTAGGTGAAGAGGCTTGGTTTGCTAACCGTTATCAACGGCTTTGCATGTACCTCGTACGCCCTATGGACTTGAAGTGAGAAAATAAGCAGGTAAAGGAAAAAAACAACCTACCTGAACGTGTCACCGTCATATAAATGAGCCTTGGCATAAATCTCTTTGACCGCAGTGGCCCTGAGACACCACTGGATTGCGGAGATATTCGGAGGGATCGCAGTCACGCTTGTTGTGTTTCCTGCATCATCCTTGAGGTGGTAGCAGAGCAAGAATAGCGTAAGAAGATCTTTTTGGTCGCTGAGGAGAGCTTCATGGCTGAGATGGATTAAAATGGAGAGGATGAGGGAGTGGATTGCTGACAAAACGTCCGAGGATTTGTTGACATGAAGGGCGTCTTGCAGAGAGGTAAGATGCTCTACATGATCTGCATGAAGAGGAACAGTAAAATGAGGAATTGGGCTGGTCGAGTGACGAAAAAGAAAAACAAGGAAGAGGGCCATGAGGCGGGAGTACTTTGTTAGAGTCGACTTTTCCTGTAGAGGCCTGAATGGCTGAGAATCGAGCTCGCCGGTGGAAAGAACAGCCCGGGCAGTGAAAATGGGGAGCGAGGCGACAAGTGGTGACGTAGTAGCATAGTATAGCTCGACAGCCTCTGTGAGCTTAAAATAAATAGGCTCTGATTCTTTTGGATAAACCACGGTGCTCCGAAGGGATCGTATGTTGACATTGATGAGATGACGATCCCAGCCCAACTGAGCAAAGAGAGTGCCTTTCATTCGGTGGTTCGAGGGTTGCTGAAAGACGTCTGAAATAGCATAGAAACCGTTTGAAGACAACTCAGCTTCGATCTCATCCACGAGCGTAGCAGAGGGCGTATAGGAAACATGAGTAACTTCGACGAGATAGACATGGTTTGACTTGGCAACCAAGGGCTGCGCTTTGACCGTCGAAAACCTTCTTTCGTGAAGGAGAGCATCGGCGTGACTCTTCTGATGGTGTTCTCGAAGCCTCCTCTCATCTGCAAAAACAAACGCTGAGGTGCATGGGATGATCATGCACTTGTATGCATCAACAGTTGAGACTCCAAAGACAGGGGGTATAGGTTGGGAAAGGGGAGTGCTGGGTTGGTCCGCATGTAGCTGCACCAACATCCAGTCGACTTCTTCCTTGGATGGAAGCAGTTTTTGTGACTGCAAGGGTGACGAATGGTTTTGAAGGAAATGGGAGTGTGCCCAGTTATAAGGGATGGCACGGGCGCAACGAAGGCATATGGTAAAGTGATTTGTTGGGTCGACGCGTAAACCGAGGGAGAGAAGCCGGTCAGATATAGAATGGCTTGTCGAATCCACCATTGGAACATCAATGCCTGCATCGTGCATGCCCATGTTGTCAGGAGTCATGCCTGGAAGGTTGTTGTGGGCAGGGTCAGAGGTGGAGGAGGGACAATAGGCAAACGTGACATCGTAAGTCACGCCATTCTTTGGCTCAGTAGTGGGGTGTGGAATACGGGGGGGATCACGGTCGACATCCATGGAAGCGGTATCTTGTGGTGTGGGCATAACAGCGCTAGACGCCTCTAAGATGGCAAGGGGGGGGTTGGTACCCTCTGTGGAGGTTGAGGGCAGCAGTCGTGGATCATCTGGATAAGCATTAGGATCTTCAGGGTGGGGGTTTCTTCGGCACATGTCATATATCTTGTTAAAGTTGAAGCGAGCATGGGCTGGGTTACCACAGGGGCATGAAAGTGGGCCAGATGGGCCATCTCTATGTATAGTCACGCTTCTCCCTAGGGGGCGTTAAGCCCGTGAATCAAAAATGAACGCATATATGCTACCTTCATAGGTGATATTCCGAGCAAGGGCATGAAAGTCGCTTGCATGCTTACGGGCTTGGTTATGAGAAAACGACACCCTACAGCCGGGTACTTGGCAGTAATTCCTAGTAAAATAAGGGCTGGAGGATGCGACCAGACAATGGCAAAGGCTTACACCATTGGAGAGCACTGATTATGGGGTTAACGAGTCCAAAGATCAGCAGGTTGGATGGTTAGGACAGGAGGCTGCTGCAAAGAACAGGTTCAAATGATATGAAAGGTATCGGGCGCAGGAACACACCGATGCTTGACGTGGGCTTGTCTAAGCTAAGAGCAAAGCCGATGAGGCTTAAAACGGCATCATGCGTATGCAGTCATTATAATAAAACAATGAGACCATCCGCTTTGACTTATATGCCAAGGTTGACGTTCTGAAGATATCGCTCAAAGCACATGCCCATTGTTATCATAAATATTTCTGGAGGATTGGGGGTAGATGTACAGGATATCTATTTACCACAAATGGCAAGCAACTCAACGCCGGCTATAAAAGAAATTAGGTTTGATTAGCTATACCACCGGTACTCGGGCTAAGCCTACCTACCCATAGCTCAACGGGAATGCTCACCCGGTGAACATTACTGATCTGGCTCAAAAAATATCTTCAGATAACTTTACGAGGCAACAAGGAATCAAACATAGAGCAGTGCCTACCTCGTGTTACAACCCTAGGGGCGGGTGTAACTTGGTGTGATGAGAGCTGTGTAGATAAGCGTGACTCCCAGGATTGGAGCGGTAGGTGGAGGGTCGAGGGGCACTTCAAGAACGGCGGTACCTACCCTTAGCTATGGCGCTATGGGTAGGCGTGAAGAACCATCTAGAGATAAAATAGAAGGCGTGACCAATTCGTAGGAGAGAAAGGCTAGGCGTGATGATATAAATGAGACCAACTTGCTGCATGAGCTGGCTTGATGCTGGCTGGCAGCAAATGCCTAGAGTGAGCCTGTAAGCTGTGAAGCCTGCGTAGCAAGGTCTGGCTCATCATATTTCAGAACCTGTAAGCTCTGATTACCAACAGGAAAGGTGACTCAACGCCGTGACTCAATCCAAAGACGGCGTGCCAAAGTATAGTTCATTGGCTGAGTGCGGTACCTATAGGGGAGCAGAGGAGCGGCGCCAGATGCTGGGGGTAAGCGTGTCAGTTATGAAACCTACTTGAAAGGGACATGTAGGAGCCAACTGCCTATGCCAAGCACGGGTACCAATTAGCTCTGCATGAGCCACAATTGGGCTCGACGCAGGCATACGGCAAATGCTTGGAACAAACCCCTAGCCCAGAAGCCGGCGTGCCAAGGTCTGGCTTGATGGCTAATTGGGGTAAATTGGTTTACAAAGAGACAGGAGAGGGATAAACCTGCCAGCCCCAAAGCCCCCACGCCGAGGTCTAGCTCGTTATAGCCCCAGGGCCTGCAGGACCCGCTCGGCGGTGCCAAGTGCGGCTGCCGGTTAGCACTGCATGAGCCACAGTTGGGCTCGATGCAGGCGTATGGCAAACACTTGGGGTAAAAACCCAACCCAGAAGCCAGCGTGCCAAGGTCTGGCTCGTCATGGCTTCGCAGTATATAGATCCACTCGCCAGTAGTGGGCGTGACTCACCCCCCCACGAGGCGCACACCAAGGTCTCCAGCCCGGAAGCTGGCGTGCCAAGGTCTGGCTCGTCACAGCTTCACGGTATATGGACCTGCTCGCCGCTAACACCAAGCACGGCTGCCGGCTAGCACTGCATGAGCCGCAGTTGGGCTCGACGCAGGCATACGGCAGGTACTTGGAATGAACCCCCAGCCCAGAAGCCAGCGTGCCAAGGTCTGGCTCGTCATGGCTTCACAGCATGCGGATCCACTCGCCAGCGGTGGGCGTGACTCACCCCCCATGAGACGCGTGCCAAGGTCTGGCTCGACGACCAAGCGGGGTGGGCTACCTACGGAGAAAGAATAAGTAGATCAACTGCTCATGTAAGATAGGCAAAGGGCAGCACACTGGGATCGTTTCAACCGACCAAAAAGACACCAGCCGACAACAGCCAGCCTATGCACACAGGGTAGGGGGGCTGCCCTGTTGATGTAGTTAAGCAAGTGACTAGAAACAATAGGACGGCATACCTCTGATGCATGCATCGACGTTGATTAAGCAAAGGGTCCAGAGCTGGAAAAGGTACTTAAAGAAGCCTACGTGTCAGATGTTAGATAAGCCTATCCACAAGGCAACAGAAAAGGCCCATGGTTTTGGAGTGACCGCTCTGGAAGTAGAGATTGCCACAGAGTGGTGAAGGTGGCAACAGTGCAGGGCGTGAGAAGTGAAAATTTTGCAGGCAATAACAACGTTAGCAGGTAACAACAACACCAAATAGATAGACTAAGCGGCAGTGTATGCTGTAGGCATGAAAGATGTAGTGTGAACGGCGTGACTGGATCTATATGCGTAACTCACGGTGTGAAAGGCGAGGTATAGGGTGAGAGTGGGCAAAGGTGGGCTAACAAACCCAAATAGCCGCCGCGTAGATCAGCTCACGGTAGCGGTAGGGTGCCCATGGATGCGACTCACCTGGCATAATCAAATGGCGTGGTAGCTGGGGTATAGAACGAGGCATCCATCTTGTTGGGTATGAAGTGGGTATAAAGCAGCCTTGAAAGCGATGGAACTTGGCATAAATCTCACCGTACGGCCTGCAGTCACATACCTCCACTGACAAACAGAGGGAAGAAAGGAAATGCACACGGCATAGCGAGGAGGCCACCAGAAAGCAAGATCTTTGCCTTGAATAGTTCACTGTGGTCACAAATGAGCATGGATACAGATGGCATTGAAAAAAATTGTTGCGCAACCTTATGCCCATAATGGCTAAAGGAGGTAGGGGTTGATGGTACATGGCCCAATGACGGAGGGGCAGGTTAATATGGCTATAACCTTGGGTGGTTGTAAGTAGCCATAAGGGGTGATTGAAGGCGGGTATGGCGCCTGGAAGTGTCGGCGTGACGATGTAGCGTGACGTTGTGTGAGAGGGGGGGGGAGGAAGAAATAGGCTCACCATACAACAACCAGACGTGCACGCACCCAAACGCCTATCATGGACGATGGTTCACGGTACTGGGAGCAAGGCCTTGTGGTCCGATAGTTGTGTGCATGCGTGTGCAAAAATTGGCATGCCAGAAATGTCAATAATAGCAACGGAGGAGGTAAAACGCACATAGCTCACCAACGAGGGGTGCACACAACGCCACTGTTGTTGCACATCGTAACCCTGGGACCTCAAAGCAAGGTCTGATGGCCCCTGGGTCGAGGGATGTCGTGTGCAAGCGTCAGTTGGTCCATCAGTCACGCTCATGACAAGCTTGAAAGCGTGACTCACAGCGGTGGGTTGAGCGCATCGATAGGCATCAGATGACCTGGAGGTCGTGAACAACCATCTTTTACACACCTCTGGGCCATTTCGATGGCTAGTCATATGCTGGGACATGGGGAAAAAGGCGGCGAGGCAGAGGGGTGAACAGGGGTAGCCTCTGTTTATGGCGTGGGAAGCGAAGGTCTGTGGCAAAGGTGCTGAGTGGGTGTAACGTATAACAGGTCTAGCAAGAGTAGCGTAATAGTTGGCTCAACCCAGAGAGGTGTGACTTACATGATGTGTATGAGTACAGGGAGCAGAATAAACTCTTACTTTAACAAGCTCTAACTCTAACTAACTGGGGGGTTTACCCCCCAGACCCCCATGTAATGGGCATAAGCACGAACACAGCCAGGCTAACAGCAAACCCTAACCGGCTGGGGGATAACCCCCAGACCCCCCAAGCAATAAGCATGGATGCAAACACCCAGGCTAACAGCAAACCCTAACTACCGTATTAACCAGCCCAAGCGTGACTCTACAAGCGTGACTCACATGCATAATAACTCAAAGGGGAGGGCAGCAGGGTCGGGAGGCTGTTGTATTGGATGTAAAGCAGTTGGTAAAGCAGTGGAGCTCGGCATAAACCCTGTCATATAACCTATTGTTGTATAACTTTGCTAACCGACAACATGAAGGAAGGCAGGTACACATGGTTTAGCAAGAAAGCTGCAAGGTGGCGATATCTTCACCTCATGTGGTTTGCTGTGGTCATAAATCATTCAGAAGGGTAACAAGAGCCCAGGAAAAAACCGCTATGCGACCCTATGCTCATGGTGGCTAAGGAAGGTAGGGGAAGATGGTACGTGGTTCAACAACGGCAAGGCAGGTTGGAACACCAGCAAGCTCTAACAGCTGAGAGCAGCCATAAGGGGTGATTGAAGGCGGGTATGGCGCCCGGAAGTATCGGCGTGACGATGTAGCGTGACGTTGTGTGAGAGGGGGGGGGAGGAAGAAATAGGCTCACCATACAACAACCAGGCGTGCACACACCTAAACACCTATCATGGACGACGGTTCACGGTCCTGGGAGCGAGGCCTTGTGGTCCGATAGTCGTGTGCATGCGTGTGCAAAAATTGGCATGCCAGAAATGTCAATAATAGCAACGGAGGAGGTAAAACGCACATAGCTCACCAACGAGGGGTGCACACAACGCCACTGTTGTTGCACATCGTAACCCTGGGACCTCAAAGCAAGGTCTGATGGCCCCTGGGTCGAGGGATGTCGTGTGCAAGCGTCAGTTGGTCCATCAGTCACGCTCATGACAAGCTTGAAAGCGTGACTCACAGCGGTGGGTTGAGCGCATCGATAGGCATCAGACGACCTGGAGGTCATGGACAGCCATCTATTGCACACTTTTGGGCCGTTCCAATGGCCAGCCGTGCATCGGGAGGTGGAGGAAAAGGCAACGAAGCAGGGGGGGAAAGTTGGGTAACCTTCGCTTGTGGCGTGGGAAACGGCGGGAGGTCCCCCGCCGCGGCCGCATAAGGATAGGAAAGTCGTCGTCAGTATACTCTACTAGATCATGAACACCCTCTTCGTTCACGATCATTGGCCTTTTAAAGCCTCTTTCTGTTTGGCCTCAACCGCGAGTTTGTCTCGCCAGTATGCTTCGGCTTCAGCTGTCACATAAGCGGCATTGTGAGAGGCATACCCCCCTCCTGTCGCCGGCTGTGGCTGAACCGGTGCGAGTTCCGAAGACCTCGCATTTGTCTTCTTCGGCTTTTTGCAATTTCGGGCGATATGCCCTACTTCTCCGCAGTTGTAGCATGTACGGGTATCACCGGCGTACTGCATTCCTATCTCCATTGGAGCTCCGCGGCCAGGCTGTAATCCTGTGGGCGTGAAGCGTGGCTGGCTTTGCCCTTGCTGACCCTGGGAAGGACGATACTGTCCTTGGTAGGGTTTCTGAGCAGTCCTGGCCGCTCCTCGTTCTTCGTGGATCCTTTCCAATGTTTTTCCATAAACATCGTACCGCTTATAGAGTTCTTCGTAATCGTCGTCGTCGATGTTGCAATGGAGAGAAACCTGTTGATAGGTAGCAAACCTAATTGCCTGTTTGAGTAGGTGCGCTGCTTCTCCTTCTGAGACCTTTGCTTCTCGTTTGAGTATGTCGAACTTTTGAAGGAAGTCCGACGTAAGCATGGATCCCTGCTGGAGAGCCTTTAACTCCTGATACGATTGGTATTCGAGAGTCGAAATCTGGAAGAAATTGGTGATTTCCTTTTGGAAGTCAGGCCAGTCGGGCCAGGCGTCGTCTCCTAGAAAATCATTGGAGTCCTTCTTCTTCTTTACCTCCAAGTTGAGGTATTTCTCCATTGTCAATTGAGCGAAGGGTTCGGCTTTTCCTTCGAGACGGAGTAAGACCGCCGTTGCCAGTACCTTGTCTGACTTCCAGTTTTGAGCTGAAACCCAGAGACGTATCTTTGTCCACCAGAGGTGGAACTTCTTCTTGTCTCCGTCCCATTTCCCAGGATCCGCGATCTTCTTGACCGTCTCTTCTTCTTTCTTTGCGTTTTCTTTGAGAGCGTCAACCAGCGCATCTCGGAGATCATCCATGTTGAAGGGGTTCGACATCGTTGCTTACTACTAAGTATCTTCCAACCTAGTTCTGGGCAAGTCTTCTGATGTATCGTATCGAGGGGGCGAATATCGATTCTTCGCGAGTAACGTGAATCTTCTGAGGCAACGTCTTGCGCTCAAGTAGGTAGTCTTATCCAAGTGTAACGACCTAGACTTAGAGTCGTAACGCTCGAGGGCAAGACAACGAATAACCAGTGTTCGAAACTTCAAGACTTAGTTGGTTAAGTCCGAAGCGAGTAGATGAGGATTGAAGAGCGGTATCCTTAATTCGCACTCAAGCCTAAGGCAAGGATTGAACAAGTGGATAAGACTGCCGTTGTAGGTACTTTACATGGGTTTAAATACTGGAACAAGACGAGCACAGACCAAGCTATGAACTACTACGTATGGACGAGCGATGCTGCGTACATAGCCATGCA
>JBBPSU010000187.1:0-18590 GCA_038093755.1 Tylopilus microsporus | reverse complement strand
GCCATGGTGGATCATTGCAATCCGCTGACACGCTCTCCCGCGGGTTACTGCGCCACACTCCCTACTCCGTCGGATCGGAACGGACTAAACGGACCGATTCGCCTGTGCCTGCCTATCAGTGCCAATGGTTTGACGGTACAAGCCCGTGCGGCACACAAGTTTTGGTCTCCAGACATGCGATCGGGCAGCATTTGCATACTATGCACGCCATTCGGCTCAAAGCCGACAAGGCATCGCAGGTCTGTCACTGGGAGCGATGTCGGAAATCGATGCGAAAGGAAAGCATCGCGCGTCACATTCTCGAAGTCCACATGCAGGACAAAGTATTCTGCCCGACCTGCGGGTCGACTTTTGCGCGGACGGACTCGATGCAGAGGCACCAGAGGACACATTGTCATGACAATAGAGATGTATCAGACACTCGCAGGGAGAGGAGTTGACCCCCTCTGTCATGGGTAGAATCCAGCTACTAGTACCTCCCGAACCTGTTTCCAAGTTTCTTGACTCAACGCGTTAAGTTGACCTTCGCATAGAGTTTATTTTGGGCAGTAGAGTTCCGTTTACTTGGGTTTGCATACTTCACAGTACATGGCATTGGTACCCTTCTCTCGTCTCATCGCTTGGTCTTAATGTTGTATTACATACCTATGTACATACGTGATATAACATGGAGACTTTGTACAAAGTATATCACTAAATATACAGATCAAGATCATGATCAGTGCATGAGCAGGGCGCTACGAGTTCCTTCCCGGATGTTTGACTTTACCCCGTAGCACCTCCATGAGTAACCCTACAGCAGAACCTTTCTTCCCCCCCTGCCTTTCCTTCTTGTTCTTATCCCTCTCTCCATGCAAAAACGCAGACCGTCCTTCTCGGCGTTTTCCGCATCTTGCCGGGCACGTGCGAACATACCAGCGCAGTCTGCAACGCGACGGCAGGCATCGACTCGGAAAACCGCTTCCTCCGTCGTGCAGTGTCTTCCCTCGGCACCAGGCCTTCGTCCATGTGCATGAATACTTGCTGCGTCAGCCCTTGCGAGAGATCATTGACAGACGCAGGAATAGAACGTCCTTCAAGTTCTTGTATTCGATTACGTGGGCGAATCTCGATCCCGATCTCACCATCGCCATTGCCTTCTTCGCCATCGCCATTGGCCTCGTCTTCCCTCTCTCTGACTGAACCCAGGCCCGGGGCGCTCGAAATCGAGGAGGGGATGCTGAGACCACGCTCGTGCACGCTAAAGCCTTCGAGGATGTCGTGGTAACTCCGTGGGCGGGTTGGGGGGCGTACCCGGATTGGACGAGTTGGGACGTATCCATGATCTTGCTTCACGTATCCGTCCGATCCATCCTTCGACACACGTGACCGATAGAGGAGAAGGCGGTTTGGGGTCCGAGTCCACAGAGGAGATGCGAGGAAGGTGCGCAATGCGCTTCGATGGGCTGCTTGTGGCACTGCTAGAGGGACCATGCACTGGAGCATGCGGATCCCTCAATGGACTACTCCCCTTGGTAGGGCTCGTACCGAGACGTGAAGGGCTGCTGCTGAGTCCAACGCGAGAAGGACTGGCACTGAGTGCTACTCGTGAGGAACTCCGGCTGAGTGCACCCCCAGGAGGCTTCGCTAACGTCCTTGCTAACCGACTGACGGGATGGAATGGATAACCACAGTTGGATGTCAATGGTAGGGTCTTCGTTGACTTGGGGCGTGGATGGCCGGGCTGATGGTGTCCGACTAGAGGAAGACGGCTGCGTCGCAGAACAGGAGGGGAAAATGCCTCGGAACCGATCACGGGAGGAACTTCGATGAACGGGAATACTACTTCAAAGCACTCCCCGCAAGCCCGAGCAAGTTTCTGCTTTTGTTTCTTGGGTGTGGACGATGAATCAGTATCATCTTGGCAATGTAAAATGTCTTGCAGACGTTATTGCACCAGTAAATGGGTTACTTTGGGAATAAAATCCTGTCCAGAACATGCGGAACACACAACACATCCATAAAGCCGGCGATGGTGTTTCCTCCTCCAAGAACACCCCCTCGGCGACGAAGGCCAGGAGGCTGTCGAAGAGGGCGGTGTTGTCGTGCGGAAAAGGGATATGGGGCGCCCTGATTGTCAGTGGTTTCATTCCCTCGGTCATCAGCGCGTTTTCATGCCAGCTATTGCGCTTATAGTGATCGACGACCCACAGGCACGGCGAATACCAGTGCCCGATGTGCTGAATCCCCAGATAACGGTCAGCCGACAGGAACGGAGGCCCAGCGCCGAGAGCACACCAATAAAGGTGCGCCACGACGACATTACGTTGAAGGTAGCAACGATCATTGATGAGACACACGTGCAGAAGGATAAGGAAACGAGGGGGGAGGAAAAAGGACGTGTCCAGGACCAGGGAGAAGCACGCGCAAGATCAAGCGTCGACCAGGTGACACAGCCATCGCACAGGCCGCTTCATGAGCACTAATGTACCGCTCCGCAGCGAAACGTATCGCTCTGAGATTGAAAAGCTGGAGGCTGAGATTCGAAGGCTCACTCGATGGCGCGAGGGAGGTGTGGATAGCGACAACGGAGCGAAGAAGTGGCCGAGTATTCCGTGGACTACATAAGAAGGGAAAGGGGCGGAAAGACGAAGGAGCTGTGCTTGCTGCGATGGACAAGTTTAGGGGCATGCTGCATGCGTCTTCTGTGCCCCCCTTGGCAGCGAATAGCGATGAGACTGAAGATGGAGAACAAGAGACGAGGCCTCAGGAGGAAGATGAGGGAATGGAGGTGGACGATGACTGAGGATTCATGAACCACGCACTGCACTTCCCGAAAGACGACGGGGAAGAGACAAGGAAAGCTGAACGGGACTACGAGGTTATCGATCCAAGACAACGGAGTGCGAGGGCACGAGAGGAGGAAGGAGAGAAAGCGTGCAACAAGGGTAAGGATGGTCCTGGTCGTTCCAGGCGATGGTTGATACTTGAGCTTCGCGAGCTGTGTATATGATTCACTTCGGAATTGCGTAGCACCGAAGGGCCGCCTACAGCAAGTCGTATAATATTGCTTATCATGCTGCCTACACTCCGCTGCCATATACAAACTCCACCGAGTCACACGAACGTTGACATGCAGCACCCGGCAGCTCCTTGGTTAGGACGATGGAGGCTTCGTGGCGTGACTCCATTGGCAGGTTGCTCCCATTTGAAGACAATGGCCATCACCCATTGGCTTGGGATCCGACGATCTTCCTCGCTAAAGTTGGCGTGAATGGAGGGCAAGGGTTAGAGCCGTTGAGGGAAATGAAGGCCCGATAGGCTTGGGCAAGAAACTCAAAACACTTAACCTTGTTCCAATGGCCTCACCTACGCCATGTTGACTTGGTATAGCTTGCCCATTGGCTTATCAATCAAGACGCCAATCCGATAGGAGAGGACCATGCTGTTCGCCGTTGGCATGTGCGCTTGCCAATGGCCAACCCTGCAAGCACGGATTGATACTCTTGATTGTCACCAAGGGAGACCCACCAATTTCGTCCGCATTTCGGAAACGAACCGTGCTGACTGCGTTGGAAATCGAATCGAGCTGCGAACGCGCACCAGCAGAGTTTACGTTATGTTATCCAAGATAATGATTTGCATGGCAACATCATCTTACAGGTGTGTGTGAACGATGTATTACTTGATTCCGTGTTGCGCGTGCTCGAGAAAGTCTTGGAGGATAACGTATTTGGTGATGTGGCTTATGTCAACGTTCAGATTAAGTATCTATCGCATTGACGTTGTGTTCTATGTATCTGTTAAAAACATAGTCTCAGCATTATTTCGTTGTAATTCATGACGAGGGTGAACATTTACGAAGCAAGTTGTTATGCGATGGGTTCTAAAGACATCATCATTCAGCGATAGACTGTCTTTGGTGGCTGGTTCGTTGTCAATCTGTGAGTCCGACATTAAGAAGTCCATCGGGAGATATCGGAATAGTGGTATCTGATAACAGTCAGCTATGCTCTCAAAGATGTAATGCAAAGATGTAATGGGTGCACTTACCGAGCTGCGGACGTCTCGGACATACATGGACCTACACTAGTGGGTAGATAGGTGAGTTCTTATATAGCATGTACCACGAAGGACCTTTGATAGACAACGGGCACCACGTGCAAAGGATTAGCTCTCAGGCAGAGAGTTTCACCGTGATCTGTCGGAAATAGAGTTCTCTCGTTCATAACTGGGGAAGCGTGTCAGTGGCAACCACGAGCAACCCAGATACTGGCACTCACAGCCTCCCAACCAGCAGCTCATCGATAGCCTTGCGCAAGGAGCAATTTTGGTCAGTTGGGCGTGCAGACGGCACTCAACTCTCGTCGAAGCTGTATGTATACCGTGGCCATGATTCAGAACTGGCAACGCTGAAAGACGAGGGGCTGCTGCAGTGGCATCACCGCAGGCCGGGTCGTGGTACTTGAAATGCGAGAGCAGTAGCTAGTTGGAGCGTAAGGTGTCGTCCTACAGCAAGCTGACGCTGCTGACGAATCTTGGAGTCGGTTTGGGGTACCGCTATGCCTGAAAGTCGGGGCAACCATGCCCAAACGTTTATTTGCGAGGGAGCTGCAGTGCAGTGAGAGAAAAAATGTGCTAGGAGGTCGACCAGGTCGAACCAGTGTTCCGGGGGATACCCACGAATTGGACAGAGCTCGTGAATCCCCTTGGAGAATGTATAGCTGTTGAATCTCCGAACTGAACTTGAAAAATCCGCCAGCTTCAAGTTAGCGGCTCGGAAATGCGCGCGGTGTAAACTGGCACCACCAGAAATCACCGAGAGGCTTTTTAGTGGCAGTATGTCTCGTTGGTCGAACAACTCGACCAGTACAACCAACTGATTTATACTCTGGTCATGCAGGGCTGTTTGTCAACCTCTACTGTTTCTTTGTCTGTCAGACGAAACAAGATTGACCACCGACCATTGGGGGTCATGACCATTTTTCGCGGTCATGCAACGGCAAGGTTCTGCTTCAAGGCACGTTCAGACTGAAAATATCCATCAAGTCGATTGATAATGATTTGTATTGACAGAGAAGCACATCAACCGTGGGTGCTCGTTTGTCTCCTTGCCGATTTAAGCTAGATTCCAATAGGGTCTGCTGCTCTCAAAGACGGATGCAGATTGACATGCGCACACAATCGTGGTGAGAAAAGATAAAGGCATACCCGCCATTTATATTGATGGACAAGTCCACTTCTGCGTGCAGACAAGCAGTACAACCGCACTGTAGACTCTGTTACAACACACTATGGCACCTAACATGCGCTTGTTAGGTGGATCGAGATGGATCTTATCTGTACAACGAACCTTTTGACCAAATACGTTATAGGATTACCTCAGTCCCTTGGTTCGGGCTTGAAGAAAATGGCACTTCTCACATGGATCATCTGAAATCTAGGCCGTCTATACACAGGTATCACCCGTGTGCGTGGGTTAGATGGCCTATACTTGATGATCCGAGCATCGTTCGACACAACCATGGGTAGGACGCACTCTATCCCTTCTTATATCTCCATGATAGCAAGTAACTTGGGCTGAGCCGTTGTGGAGCTTGGCGGCTGAGTGCCATTTTTGGCATGTGCGGTTTAACAGGCTCGTTCTCCCAACAAGCTAGTTCAGCCAGGATTCGTTTCGTTCTCGAGATACTGATGGTGTCCAACGTTGCAGCGGATTGAGTGGAAAAACAAACCGCCAAGTGATGAGAAAGGTGAGGCACGAATGAGAGTTTACGGTGCGCCTGCCGAATCGGTACTTGCATGCGAACCAGCTTGATCAACTCATTCACAAGTCCCCAACTGCTCCCTTTCTTTACACTCGAAACAAATCAAATGCAACCCGACGTGACCTCGTCCGTGATACCTGTGCCGACCATTCCTTGCCAACAGGCCTCGTTGGCGCGCGGTTCTACCAAGTTCCGCGTCCGATGTCTCCCTGTCTCCAAAAGTTAACAATGGCATCCCTGCGTCATCTGGCAAGGTCGTTCTTCTGGGTGCCGGCGCGTACCCACTCTCTGCTCGTCTTATAAAATGCTCGTGTCAAGCCCATGATTTCCACAGTTTGCGCCGTATTCCTATAGTATTCAACATGAACAACCCTGATATTCAATACAACCAACACTGGAATGAAACCGTATGCCCCACTTCACTATTTTCTCGTAGTCTAGCTCCACTCAACGCACACTCTCCTAGCACATGGTCGAATTTATCAGACACGTCATCGACGAAAAAGAGATCCCTTGCCGCTGGTTAACTAATGGGACCCCCTGCACTCACCTTGTAAAGGTGAGGGATCTCAGGCAACACCTTCATCACACGCATGGGATCGCGCATGATACGCAGACATACCATTGTCAATGGTTGCCATGCTCTTATACCCGTCCCATGCAACGGCCAAGCGTTGAACGCCATGTCAAGGAGCAGCATCTGGACCTCAGGTGGGCTTGCCCGTACGTGAACTGTAGCGAAACATTCTCGAGGGACACGACCCTCCTGAACCACCTTGGACGTGACCATGGACATTCCGGTGCATAAGTCCCCGTAAGCATATTTCTACCGATATGCCAGAGGTAATTCATAACGAAGTGCAGGTCAACCAATGGCATTCTTAATCAGCTCAGTCAATCGCTTAGTCAATCGCTTCCTCACTGCAAATTCTTCTCGAACCATATGCTTGTCTAATCATCTAATCTGTTATCTATTATCCCTATTACCGTATACTCTACTCTCCCTGATTACGGACACTACCCGTTCGCAGTCAGTATAATTTCTTGTGCTGTACGCTCGTAATTCACGGTGATGTACGCCATCTACAATGATGGCAGTTCATGTTGTTCCTTACTAAACTATATCATGCCTAGTAATCGAGGTCTGTTGTGGCAAATACATGCGCCAAACACGACACCCCCGTAATCGATCTGAACTCCATTTTTGAAAAAATGCTGTGACTCGTACACGCAGGTAAGTACGTCCTCGGGGTGTGACTTTCACACGGGTCCCGCTTCCTGTGGACCTTGGCAGTACCGATAACAAGCCAACGTGTTGGTAGATCGATCACAGTTGGCCAACTTCTTTGTAATGGCAGGCTCAGCGCTCCAACGCCTCGTGGATCCTGGCCCGTTGGCAAGCGCACTCGGGTTGGCAAAACACAACATTTTGATGCAAGCCAACGCTTTTTCTTCCACTCCGACCTTTCATCTCGTTCCAGTCTGACCCTGGATGCTGACCCGATTGCCCGCTTCTACTAGTAAATGATGGCACGATGACGGATGGTCTGCTTCAGAGGTTGGCAAGTTGGTCGAAGGTTCGGATTGTGGGCCTGTGGCACTCAAGTACTCATTCCGCTTACATGGGCGTAGTAGTGATTGTTCAACGATTGGCTGGATCATCATGCATCTAACCCACTCAATCAGCGGCGAGCTTCTAACCCATGCCAACGTTCTCGGGATGCCAGCCAAACTATATTGAATTTCAGTTACTAACACTGGATTTTGCCAGTCATCTGGCAAGAAGGCGAGACGGATAAAAGACAGGAAAGCTGTATTCCAATGTCTACACGCGTTCCACCCGCTACGAAACCGCTCAGCAATGTCGACGTTCATCTTGAATCAGCAGGATTGTTTCAACATGATTGATCCTTCTGCTGAATCAAATTTCAGAGAATATTCTTGGTGAGTCCTAGCTAGATCTTTTCGTTGAAACCTAATAATTGGAATCTTGGATGTTGACAGTTTCAGCACTGGGACAGAAGATCTCGCACTTCCGAGTCGTAGCTTAACTGGTTTGTTCCAAGCAGCCCCAGGTGAGTTCTGTGGTCTTCTTCCACCTCTAAAGAAACGACGCTTCTAGATCCAGGTGTTTCTTATGCCCCTTGCATATCCAATGAAAATTCCCTGGGATTGTACGAAACTTGCACTTCCGAGTCCGATTGGACTGCCAGCGTGGGGTATCCCTCTGCGACAAGCACACCAAACCAGACCGATGCACAAATTTTCAACGCTTCGTTTTTACCCGCCTTTGACAGCGGGGTACAGCATCTTTGGCAACCGCACACTCACCAGTTGACCTCCGAGTCCGACGAGACAGCGCTCTCTGACATTGGACATAATTTTGTTCGGCAGTCCCCTCGAACCATAGCGCTACCAGGGAGTCTCAGAGCCCAGAAACCAAAAGCTCGTTCACAACGCCATGCCAGTAGATCATTGCAATCCGCTAGTACGCTCTCCCGCGGGTTGCTGCGCCACACTCCCTACTCCGTCGGATCGGAACGGACTAGACAGTGCGATCCGCCTATGGCCTATCAGTGCCAATGGTTTGATGGTACGCCCCCGTGCGGCACAC
The DNA here is from genome assembly GCA_038093755.1 of Tylopilus microsporus. Lineage (NCBI taxonomy): Eukaryota > Fungi > Basidiomycota > Agaricomycetes > Boletales > Boletaceae > Tylopilus > Tylopilus microsporus. The sequence continues at coordinate 10,229 of JBBPSU010000187.1, read as the reverse complement.
AAGTTTTGGCCTCCAGGCATGCGATCGGGCAGCATTTGCACACTATGCACACCATTCAGCCTAAAGCCGACAAGACATTGCAGATCTGTCACTGGGAGCGGTGTCGGAAATCGATGCGAAAGGAAAGCATCGCGCGTCACATTCTCGAAGTCCACATGCAGGACAAAGTACTCTGCCCGACCTGCGGGTCGACTTTTGCGCGGGCGGACTCGATGCAGAGGCACCAGAGGACACACTGTCGTGACAATGGAGATGCGTCGACCCCCCTCTACCATGGGTAGAATTCAGTTACCTCCTGAACCCTGCTTCCAAGTTTCTTGATTCAACGCATTAAATTGACCTTTGGATAGCATTTATTTTGAGCAGTCGAGTTCTGTCTCCCTTGGTTTGCATACCTCACAGTACATGGCATTGGTAGATACAGTATTTTTTTCTCGTCGAATCGTTTGGTCTTCGTGCATGAATGTTGTATTACATACCTATGTACATACGTGATATAACATGGAAACTTTGTACAGACTAGAATATATCGCTACTAGTAAATGTACAGATGCATGCATGAGCAGGGCGCTACGAATTCCTTTCCGGATACTACTAGTATTTGACTTTACCCCGTAGCACCTCCATGAGTAAACCTACGACAGAACCTTCCTTCTCTCCCTGCCTTTCCTTCTTGTTCTTATCCCTCTCTCCTCCATGCAAAAGCGCAGACCGTCTCTTCTCGGCGTTTTCCGCATCTTGCCGGGCACGTGCGAACACCGGCGCAGTCTGCAATGCGACGGCAGGCATCGAAAACCGCTTCCTCCGTCGTGCAGTGTCTTCCCTCGGCACAAGGCCTTCGTCCATGAATACTTGCTGCGTCGGCCCTTGCGAGAGATCATTGACAGACGCAGGAATAGAACGTCCTTCAAGTTCTTGTATTCGATTACGTGGGCGAATCTCGATCCCGATCTCACCATCGCCGTCGCCTTCTTCGCCTTCGCCGTCGGCCTCGTCTTCTCTCTGACTGAACCCAGGCCCAGGGCGCTCGAAATTGAGGAGGGGATGCTGAGACCACCCTCGTGCATGCTAAAGTCTGCGAGGATGTCGTGGTAACTCCGTGGGGCGGCTTGGGGAAGGGCGTATCCGGATTAGACGAGTTGGGACGTATCCATGATCTTGGTTCACGTATCCGTCCGATCCATGAGTGACCGATGGAGGAGAAGGCGGTTTGGGGTCCGAGTCCACAGAGGAGATGCGAGGAAGGTGCACGATGCGCCTTGACGGGCTGCTCGTGGCACTGCCAGAGGGACCATGCACTGGGGCATACGGATCCCTCGATGGACTGCTCCCCTTGGTAGGGCTCGTACCGAGACGTGATTTACGCGAAGGGCTGCTGCTGAGTCCGACGCGAGAAGGACTGGCACTGAGTGCTACTCGTGAGGAACTCCGGCTGAGTGCACCCCCAGGAGGATTGAGGCTATCAAGGCTTCGCTAACGTCCTTGCTAACCGATTGACTGGATGGCATGGATAGCCACAGTTGGATGTCAATGGTAGGGTCTTCGTTGACTTGGGGCGTGGCCGGGCTGATGGTGTCTGACTAGAGGAAGACGGCTGCGTCGCAGAACAGGAGGGGAACCGATCGCGGGAGGAACAATGAATGGGAATGCTACTTTAGAGCACTCCCCGCAAGCCCGAGCAAGTTTCGGCTTTTGTTTCTTGGGTGCGGGCGATAAATCGGTATCGTCTTGGGCCATGTAAAATGTCTTGTAGACGTTAGTGCACCAGGAAATGGGAAACTTTGGGAATAAAATCCTTTCCAGAACACATAGAACATACAACACGTCCACAAAGCCGGCAACGGTGCTTCCGTGCGGAAGAGGGACATAGGGCGCCCTGATTGTCAGTGGTTTCGTTCCCTCGGTCATCAGCGCGTTTTCATCCCAGCTATCGCGCTTATAGTGATCGACGACCCACAAACACGGCGAATACCAGTGCCCGATATGCTGAATCCCCAGATAATGGTCAGCCGACAGGAACGGAGGCCCAGCGCCGAGAGCACCCCAATAAAGGTGCGCCACGACGTTATTACGTTCAAGGTGGCAACGATCGTTGATGAGACACATGTGCAGAAGGACAAGGAAACGAGGGGGGAAGAAATCGTGTCCAGGATCAGGGAGAAGCACGCCGCCCGAGATCAAGCATCGACCAGGTGACACAGCCACCGTACAGGCCGCTTCATGAGCACTAACGTGCCACTCCGCAGCGAAACGCGTCGCTCTGAGATTGAAAAGATGAGATCTAGAATTCGAAGGCTCACTGGCACTCGACGGAGCGAAGAGGAAGGCCAAGACATAAAAATCGTATCTGGCGGAAGAGTTGGCCAGGTATTCCGAGTACATAAGAAGGGAAAGGGGCGGAAAGACGAAGGAGATGTGCTTGCTGCGATGGACAAGTTTAGGGGCATGCTGCAGGCATCTTCTCTGCCCCCCTTGGCAGCGAATGGAATCCTCGGTCATCGTCCACCTCCATCCTCATCTTCCTCCTGAGGTTTTGTCTCTTGTTATCCATCTTCAGCCTCATGAACGACACACTGCACTTCCCGAAAGACGACGGGGAAGAGACAAGGAAAGCTGGACGGGGCTACGAGGTCACCGATCAACGGAGTGTGAGAGCACGAGAGGAAGGAGAGAGAAAGCGTGCCACAAGGGGCAAGGGTGGTCCTGCCAGTGGTCGTTCCAGGCGATAGTTCATACTTGAGGTTCGCGAGCTGTGTATATGATTCACTTCGGAATTGCGTAGCACCGAAGGGCCGCCTACAGCAAGTCGTATAATATTGCTTATCATGCTGCCTACACTCCGCTGCCATATACAAACTCCACCGAGTCACACGAACGTTGACATGCAGCGCCTGGCAGCTCCTTGGTTAGATGGAGGCTTCGTGGCGTGACTCCATTGGCAGGTTGCTCCCATTTGAAGACAATGGTCATCACCCGTTGGCTTGGGATCTGACGATCTCGCCAAAGTTGGCGTGAGTGGAAGGCAAGCATTAGAGCAGTTGGGGGAAATGAAGGCCCAATAGGCTTCAGGAAGGAACTCAAAACACTTAACCTTGTCCCAATGGCCTCACCCACGCCATGTTGACTTGGTATAGCTTGCCCATTGGCTTATCAAACAACAAGACGCCAATCCGATAGGAGAGGAACTGGGACCAGAAGGACCATGCTGTTCGCCGTTGGCATGTGCGCTTGCCAATGGCCAACCCTGCAAGCACGGATTGATACTCTTGATTGTCGCCAAGGGAGACCCACCAATTTCGTCCGCATTTCAGAAACGAACCGTGCCGACCGCGTTGAGAATCAAATCGAGCTGCGAACGTGCACCAGCAGAGTCTACGTTGTGTTATCCAAGATAACGATTTGCATGGCAACATCATCTTACGGGTATGTGTGAACGACGTAGTACTGAATTCCGTGTTGCGCGTGCTCGAGAAAGTCTTAGAAGATAACGTATTTGGTGATGCGGCTTATGTCAATGTTTAGATTAAGTTAAGTAGCGTTATACCGCTGTATTTACCCGGACGATCGCGCCATTGCATTGACGTCGTGTTCTATGTATCTGTTAAAAGCATAGTCTCAGCATTATTTCGTTCTAATTCATGACAAGGGTGAACATTTACGAAGCAAGTTGTTATGCGATGAGTTCTAGACTTCATCCTTCAGCGATAGATTCTCTTTGGTGGCCGGTTCGTTATCTATCTGAGAGTCCGACATTAAGAATTGCATCGGGAGGATATTGGAATAATGGCATCTGATAACAGTCAACTATGCTTTCAAAGACGCAATGGATGCACCTACCGAGCTGCGGACGTTTCGGGTATACATGGACCAACACTAGTAGATAGATAGGTGAGTTCTTATATAGCATGTACCACGAAGGACCTTTGATAGACAACGGGCACCACGTGCAAAAAATAGCCCTCAGGCAGAAAGTCCTATCGCGGTCTGTCGGAAATAAGGTTCTCTCGTTCATAGCTGGGGAAGCGTGTCAGTGACAACCACGAAGCAAGCCAGATACTAGCACTCACAGCCCTCCCAACCAGCAGCTCACCGATAGCCTTGCGCAGACGGCACTCAGCTCTCGTCGAAGGTGTACGTATACCGCGGCCATGACTCAGAATTGGCAACGCTGAAAGACGAAGGGCTGCTGCAGTGGCATCATCGCAGGTCGGGGTCGTGGTCCTTGAAATGCAAGAGCAGTAGCTAGTTGGAGCGAAAGCTTTGTGGTTCCGCTATGCCTGAAAGTCGGGGCAACCGTGCCCAAATATTTCTCTGCGATGCAGCTGAAGTGCAGGAGGAGAAAAAAAGTGCTAGGAGGGTGTCGACCAGGTCGAACCAATATCGGGGATACCCACGAATTGGACGGAGCTCGTGAATCCCTTGGAGAATGTATAGCTGTTGAATCTCCGAACTGAACTTGAAAAATCCGCCAGCTTCAAGTTAGCGGCTCGGAAACGCGCGCGGTGTAAACTGGCACCAGAAATCACCGAGAGGCTTTTTAGTGGCAGTATGTCTCGTTGGTCGAACAACTCGACCGGTACAACCAACTGATTTCTACTCTGGTCAGGCAGGGCTGCTTGTCAACATCTACGAACTGTTTCTTTGTCTGTCAGACGAAACAAGATTGACCACCGACCATTGGGGGTCATGACCATTTTTCGCGGTCATGCAACGGTAAGGTTCTGCTGCATTGCAGGCACGTTCAGTATACTGAAAATGTCCATCAATTAACAATGATTTCTATTGACAGAGAAGCACATCAACCGTGGGTGCTCGTTTGTCTCCCTGCCGATTTAAGCTATATTCCAATAGGGTCTACTGCTCTCACAGATGGATGCAGATTGACATGCGCACACAATCGGGGCGAGAAAAGGCGTCCCCGCCGGTTGTATTGAAGGTCAAGTCCACTTCTGCGTGCAGACAAGCGGTACAATCGCACTGTAGACTCTGTTACAACACACCATGGCACCTAATGTGCGCTTGTTAGGTGGAACGAGCATGGATCTTATCTGTACAACGAACCTTTTGACCAAATACGTTATAGGATTACCTCAGTCCCTTGGTTCAGGCTTGAAGAAAATGGCACTTCTCACATGGATCATCTGAAATCTAGGCCGTCTATACACAGGTATCAACCGTGTTTGCGTGGGTTAGATGGCCTATACTTGATGATCCGAGCATCGTTCGACACAACCATGGGTAGGACGCACTCAGCCTCTATCCCTTCTTATCTCTCCATGATAGCGAGTAACTTGGGCTGAGCCGTTGTGGAGCTTGGCGGCTGAGTGCCATTTTTGGCATGTGCGGTTTAACAGGCTCGTCTCTGAACAAGCTAGTTCGGCCAGGATTCGTTTCGTTCTCGAGATACTGATGGTGTCCAACGTTGCAACAGATTGAGTGGAAAAACAAACTGCCAAGTGACGGGAAAGGCGAGACACGAACGAAAGTCTAGGTGCGACTGCCGAATCGGTACTTGCATTTGAACCAGCTTGATCAACCTCATTCATAAGTCACCAACCGCTTCCTTTCTTTACACTCGAAACAAATCAAATGCAACCCGACGTGACCTTGTCCATACGCCTGTGCCGATCATTCCCTGCCAACGAGCCTCGTTGGCGCTCGGTTCTACCAATCAAGTTCCACGTCCGATGGTTCCCTGTCTCCAAAAATTAACAATGGCATCCCCGCGTCATCTGGCAAGGTGGTTCTACCGGGTGCTGGCGCGTACCCACTCTATGCTTGTCCTATAAAAGACTGGTGTCAAGCCCATGATTTCCACAGTCTGCGCCGTCATCGACATATTCCCATAGTATCCACCATGAACAATCTTGATAATGGATACAACGAACTCTGGAATGAAACCGTATGTCCCACTTCACTCTTTTCTCGTGGTCTAGCTCCACTCAACGCACACTCTCTCCTAGGACATGGTCGAATTTAACAGACATGTCATCGAGGAAAAGGAGATCCTTTGCCTCTGGCTAACCAACGGGACCCTCTGCACTCACCTTGTACAGGTGAAGGACCTCAGGGAACACCTTCATCATATCCATGGGATCGCATCTGATACGCAGACATACCATTGTCAATGGTTGCAATGCTCTTATACCCGTCCCATGCAACGGTCTAGCGTTGAACGCCATGTCAAGGAGCAGCATCTGGAGCTCAGGTGGGTTTGCCCGTACGTGAACTGTGGCGAGCCATTCACGAGGGACGCGACCCTCCTGAATCATCTTCGACGTATCCATGGACATTAAGCGCCTGTAAGCATATTTTCTACTGATATGCCAGAGATAATTCACGACGAAGTGCAGGTTACCCAATGGCGTTCTTAATCAGCTCAGTCACTCGCTTCTCCACCGCAAATCCTTCTTGAACCATATGCTTGTCTAATCATCTAATCTGTTACCTATTATCGTATACTCTACTCGCTCTGATTATCCGTTCGCAATCAGTATACTTTCTTGTGCTGTACGCTCATAATTCACGGTGATGTACACCATCTACGACGATGGCAGTTCATGTTGTTCCTTACTAAACTATATCATGCCTAGTAATCGAGGTCTGTTATGGCGAATACATGCGCCAAACACGACACCTCCATAACTCCATTTTTGAAATGCTGTGACTCGTGCACTACTAGTAGTAAGTACGTCCTCAGGGTCTAGGAGCTTTCACACGGGTCTTGCTTCCCGTGGACCTTGGCAGTAGCCAACGTGTTGGCAGATTGATCACGCCAATAGGGATGGCCCACCCTTATCTTTCCATCCGCCTGCCACGCGAGTGTTACTATGCCGTACGTAAGTTGGCCAACTTCCCTGTACAGTGGCAGGCTCAGCGCTCCAGTGCCTCGTGGATCCTGACCCGTTGGCAAGCGCACTCGGGTTGGCAAAACACAACGTTTTGATGCAAGCCAACGCTTTTTCTTCCACTCCGACCTTTCATCTCGTTCCAGTCTGACCCTAGATGCTGACTCGATTGCCCGCTTCTAAATGATGGCACGATTACAGATGGTCAGCTTCAGAGGTTGGCAGGTTGGTCAAAGGTTCGGATTGTGGGCCTGTGGCACTCATTCCGCTTACATGGGCGTAGTATAGTGATTGAACAGCGATTGACTGGATGATCATGCATCTAACCCACTCAATCAGCAGCGAGCCTTCGAACCCATGCCAACGTTCTCGGGATGCCAGCCGAACTGTATTGGATTTCAGTTACTAACATCGGATTTTGCCAGTCATATGGCAAGAGGGCGAGACGGATAAAAGACAGGAAAGCTGTATTCCAATGTCTACACGCGTTCCACCCGCTACGAAACCGCTCAGCAATGTCGATGTTCATCTTGAATCACTGGCAGCAGGATTGTTTCCACATTATTAACCCTTCTGCTGAATCAAATATTCTTGGTGAGTCCTAGCTAGATCTTTTCGTTGAAACCTAATAATTGGAATCTTGGACGTTGACAGTTTCAGCACTGGGACAGAAGATCTCGCACTTCCAAGTCGTAGCTTAACTGGTTTGTTCCAAGCAGCCCCAGGTGAGTTCTGTGGTCTTCTTCCACCTCTCAAGAAACGACGCTTCTAGATCCAGGTATTTCTTATGCCCCGTAAATACCCAACGAAAATGCCCTGGGATTGTACGAAACTTGCACTTCCGAGTCCGATTGGACAGTGGGTTTACTTGGGTACTATCCCTCTGCAACAGGCACACCAAAACAGATTGATACACGAATGTTCAACACTTCTTTTTTACCCGCCTTTGACAGCGGGGTACAGCATCTTTGGCAACTGCACACTCACCAGTTGATCTCCGACGAGACAGCGCTCTCTGACATTGGACATAATTTCGTTCGGCAGTCCCCTCGAACCGTGGCGCTACCAGGGAGTCCCAGAGCCCAGAAACCAAAGGCTCGTTCACAACGCCATGCCAGTGGATCATTGCAATCCGCTAGTACGCTCTCTTGCGGAGTTCTATCTCCCTTGGTTTGCATACTTCACAGTACATGGCATTGGTAGATACGGTATTTCTTTCTCGTCGAATCGTTTGATCTTTGTGCATGAATGTTGTATTACACCTATGTACATACGTGATATAACATGGAAGCTTTGTACAGACTAGTATATCGCTAAATGTACAGATGCATGCATGAGCAGGGCGCTACGAATTCCTTCCCGGATATTTGACTTTACCCCGTAGCACCTCCATGAGTAACCCTACAGCAGAACCTTCCTTCTCCCCCTGCCTTTCCTTCTTGTTCTTATCCCTCTCTCCTCCATGCAAAAGCGCAGACCGTCTCTTCTCGGCGTTTTCCGCATCTTGCCGGGCACGTGCGAACACCGGCGCCGTCTGCAACGCGACGGCAGGCATCGAAAACCGCTTCCTCCGTCGTGCCGTGTCTTCCCTCGGCACCAGGCCTTCGTCGACTAATACTTGCTGCGTCAGCCCTTGCGAGAGATCATTGACAGACGCAGGAACAGAACGTCCTTCAAGTTCTTGTATTCGATTACGTGGGCGAATCTCGATCCCGATCTCACCATCGCCATCGCCTTCTTCGCCATCGCCATTAGCCTCGTCTTCTCTCTCTCTGACTGAACCCAGGCCCGGGGCGCTCGAAATTGAAGAGGGAATGCTGAGACCACGCTCATGCACGCTAAAGTCTTCGAGGATGTCGTGGTAACTCCGTGGGCGGGTTGGGGGGCGTACCCGGATTGGACGAGTTGGGACGTATCCATGATCTTGCTTCACGTATCCGTCCGATCCATCCTTCGACACACGTGACCGATAGAGGAGAAGGCGGTTTGGGGTCCGAGTCCACAGAGGAGATGCGAGGAAGGTGCGCAATGCGCTTCGATGGGCTGCTTGTAGCACTGCCGGAGGACCACTGTGCACTGGAACATGCGGATCCCTCAATGAACTACTCCCCTTGGGGCTCGTACCGAGACGTGAAGGGCTGCTGCTGAGTCCAACGCGAGAAGGACTGGCACTGAGTGCTACTCGTGAGGAACTCCGGCTGAGTGCACCCCCAGGAGGGAGGCCCATCGCCATCAAGGCTTCGCTAACGTCCTTGCTAACCGATTGACGGGATGGAATGGATAACCACAGTTGGATGTCAATGGTAGGGTCTTCGTTGACTTGGGGCGTGGATGGCCGGGCTGATGGTGTCTGACTAGAGGAAGACGGCTGCGTCGCAGAACAGGAGGGGAAAATGCCTCGGAACCGATCACGGGAGGAACTTCGATGAACGGGAATACTGCTTCAAAGCACTCCCCGCAAGCCCGAGCAAGTTTCGGCTTTTGTTTCTTGGGTGCGGACGATGAATCAGTATCATCTTGGCAATGTAAAATGTCTTGCAGACGTTATTGCACCAGTAAATGGGTTACTTTGGGAATAAAATCCTGTCCAGAACATGCGGAACACACAACACATCCATAAAGCCGGCGATGGTGTTTCCTCCTCCAAGAACACCCCCTCGGCGACGAAGGCCAGGAGGCTGTCGAAGAGGGCGGTGTTGTCGTGCGGAAAAGGGATATGGGGCGCCCTGATTGTCAGTGGTTTCATTCCCTCGGTCATCAGCGCGTTTTCATGCCAGCTATTGCGCTTATAGTGATCGACGACCCACAGGCACGGCGAATACCAGTGCCCGACGTGCTGAATCCCCAGATAACGGTCAGCCGACAGGAACGGAGACCCAGCGCCGAGAGCACACCAATAAAGGTGCGCCACGACGACATTACGTTGAAGGTGGCAACGATCGTTGATGAGACACATGTGCAGAAGGATAAGGAAACGAGGGGGGAGGAAAAAGGACGTGTCCAGGACCAGGGAGAAGCACGCGCAAGATCAAGCATCGACCAGGTGACACAGCCATCGCACAGGCCGCTTCATGAGCACTAATGTACCACTCCGCAGCGAAACGCATCGCTCTGAGATTGAAAAGCTGGAGGCTGAGATTCGAAGGCTCACTCGATGGCGCGAGGGAGGTGTGGATAGCGACAACGGAGCGAAGAAGTGGCCGAGTATTCCGTGGACTACATAAGAAGGGAAAGGAGCGGAAAGACGAAGGAGCTGTGCTTGCTGCGATGGACAAGTTTAGGGGCATGCTGCATGCGTCTTCTGTGCCCCCCTTGGCAGCGAATGGCGATGAGACTGAAGATGGAGAACAAGAGACGAGGCCTCAGGAGGAAGATGAGGGA
>JBBPSU010000185.1:0-11030 GCA_038093755.1 Tylopilus microsporus | reverse complement strand
ACAGTACAGTACAGTACAGTACAGTACAGTACAGGAACTCCCGGTTATCTACGCTTATTCTAAGGCTTGTGATTATTGGCATTCCGTGTGCCAGCATGATCCTATACATTTGTTGAGACAGAAAAAAAGGCCGATTACCTCCAGGGCCTCCAGACAATAATAGTACCTCTACACTGTCAAACCAACACCAACAGCCCATGAATTTGTGTGTTGAGTAAATCTCCTATCACAGTACACAAAATGAACCGAAAGCGCACCACAACTCCAAAAGGTAATACAGTTCGAAGCTTATTTCTCCCATTCTTCACTACGGACATCGCGTCTCAAACAACTTGTATGGGTCAACCCAAATTGTATACAACCCCAGAGGAAAGAGTCCTGGCGGCTCGTCGCTATCGGGCGAAGTATAACAAAAAGTCAGACTCCCAGTTGTTTGGTTCATGTCTTGACACCATTCACACCACATTACTAGGAACCGAGAAACAGTCAACCAAAAACTCATTGCAAAGCGCGAACGCATCAAATCTCAGGCTGACGAGGCACGGTTCGTCATTCTTAGCATAATAGCCGCTAAATCCTGAAGATGAGAAACAGAGTCGCAAAAGAGCCAGTCGGGTTGATGGGCAGACCATCTGCCTCAGGGACACTCTCACGTCGGTATGTCATCAGACCATCATGAGGCATGATCCTTGGTCTAACAACAAATCAAGTGCCGGTCGACCGAGAAAGAAAGGGACTGATGCCTCTGCTTGGTAATGTCACGTTGACATTGTGCTGATGTGCCTCGATTAACAGCCTGATGCAGGTCGTCTGCATCTGACGATCATGAATCCGAGATCACAAAAGCACTGAAAGAAATCATTGGACAATCGTCTCGGCAGTGGATGGACGGCCTTTGCAAGTCCTTCATCTCCTCAGGAGATTATCAGAACATATCGGACGTCCTGACTGCTGTCGAAGCTCTGAATAAGCATCTGTATCAGTTATCTCCTCGTTATCGGTTTAACACGGGGGAGACTCTTGAGTCACCGCTCTCCCAAACTATTCGTTCAATTGTAAGGGTTTTGGAAGACCTACTACTGAATGCCATGGAGGGTACAGACGTGAGTGGTCTTGAACGTCAGGGTCTGCTGCTGTACCAGGCAGTTCCTGACATCATCCTATAGAGAATAGGTAGCGAGTGAATAAGATAGATGTTTCTCGATCCATCTAAACCCGCGGAGGATTAATGCCACAGTCAATCTCACAAATCTCGATCTATAATGATCCTCGGCCACTTTCACCGTAAGTCAAGGAACTTCCATAGTACCAATGAATGCTAATTACTCTCAGAAATCGCGTCTGGGTCCTTTCCAAGTCAACGCGTCGCCACATAGGATCAACGAAACGCGTCTAGCAGCGCGTCACGTTATTAATGCTCGAGCGCATAGATCTCAGAAGCTTCCCCATTTCCCCTTGAGTCGTAATCCGTGCCCATCATCCCCACCTCGCGCGCTCTAGATGCCTTCCGAATGGACCACGCCCCAACAGAAAGCCTTCCTGACGGAGGAGCTTGTCACGTTCAAACGTATCGGTGGCAAGCATTACACCAAGCATTGGCCGACCCTCTTCCGAAAATGGTCGGAGAAGTGGCCAGAGCGTTTGACAGCGTTGCCGGGTATTCCTGACAATGCTGACCTTGATGAGCAGCAGAAGGCCACTCTAACCATGGCCATCTCGAAGCGCCAAAAACAGCTCCGTGCCTGGATGCATTGGCATGCAGGCGCCGGCCAAAATCGCTCTGTCAACAGCAAGGCCGCGAGTGTCGTCAACACTCTCCTGAAGCCCAAGACGCGCCTCAAGAGGCCCTGGGAGATCTACTCGAAGTACTATTTCTCTTCCCGCATCCAGCCTACCATTCCAGCCGGTACTCTGATTGCCGAAGTCAACAAAAAGATCCGTCAAATGTTTGAGGACGAGTCAGCTGAAATCAAGGAAGAGATCACCACCCTCTACGAGCAACAAAAGCAAGAGGTCCAGCGACAGCGGAGCCACGATAGGGAAGGCGAGTCTGACAACGGCCAGGAAGACGTCAAGTTAGATTCCTCGGTTGTTCGTAGGTAGGAAGTCTAGTTTGCACTAACCTTGATCTTCACTGACACTTTATCCCTGGACAGTAACGTCCAACAGTGCGGGACCGCTCTTCAGCGAATCTTAGAGCACCTAAGCATGCAAACCAACGGATGGTGCTTCACTGTCCTGATGGGCGGCCCTGACCCTCTTGATCTTGAAGGGGGAAACATTATCACGAGGTCAGCGTCTACATGGCGTCTTGTCGAGCTTGTGACTTACCAAATCTCAATGTAGCCTGCATGTCGGGAAAACGAAGGCCGGGCAGGACTTTGCAAATATGTATCCTGGTTTCGACACCGAGGTAGTGCAGGCCTATGGTGAGTTTCTGGTTGAAGTCTTCGGTGAGTCAACAACTCTTCCCGTCTGTTTGTTACTCACCCTCTGTACCTCAGATAAAGATTCCACCGGTGACACCAGCACCAAGCACGATGAAGACGATGATGAGGGTGACGGTGACAACGATGACGGTGATGACGATGATGACAAGGGACATGAAGACAACGGCAGCAATGACAACGATATGTCTGGTGGTGCTGAGTCTAAGCAAGGGGAGGAAGACGATGACGCAGCTGAAGGTACAGTGGTGGGTTTTTATAGAGTTTCACACATCCGGATGCAGTAACACTGAGTCGTCTTGCAAATCAGCATCACACCGCGACTGGAGCGCAACGTCTTGCAATGTCTGCCCCTCAACTTGCAACATCCGGCGATCCCACGTCCCTTGTTCCTTGCGAAAGAGCTCTGGCAGCATCCCCCTCGATCACTGCCGCTGCGGCCACCTCACCGAAACCTATTGCAACATCCACACTCCATCTTCCGAACTCCTCTGAGTCCACGCCGGCACAACTTGCAACCTCCATGCCCTCTCCTGCCACGCCTCCTGATTTTGCAACAGGTGTTCAATATTTTGCCGCCAGCTCACCAGCGCAACTTGCAACATCCTGTGATCCCACAACCCTTGTTCCTTGCGAAGGAGCCACACTTCACCTTCCGAACTCCTCTGAGTCCTCGCCGGCACAACTCACAACCTCCTTGCCCCCTCCTGCCACGCTGGCACCTCCCGATGGTTTTGCAACAGGTGTTCAATGTTTTGCCACTAGCTCACCAGCACAACTTGCAACATCCTTGCCCCATCCTGCTACACCTCCCAATTGTCTTTCGACGGGCACCGGTTCAGAGGCCACCACATCTCTTGCAAACCCAGCTGCAGGACTTGGTTCCTTCGGCACGACCAGTTCGTCTTTCACCGACCTCTTGTACGACAACACTTGGGCTTTTCCTGGATATGGGGGCTCCTGGAATGGCACATTTTCGCCAGCATCGCTTCCAGGTTCGGTTGCCTCGGGAGCCACATCGTTGAACTATGCATTCCCCACCACTGGTCCTATGTCTTGGCCCAGCTTCTCCATGAATCAAATGAGTAGTTGCAGTGACTTCGCTGGTCTCAACTTGCCGCCATTCGCTCAGCCTCAATTCAATTTCAATCCTGTAGTACAATTCCCCTCTACACCGGCAGGGATGACTTCTCCAGACCAAATGGCGACGCTGCCATTGGATTCTCGCAGTTCCCTTACCAATGTTCCCGTCCAGCCAGCACTACCTCTTTCCCTCTCAGAGTCTGGTGTTGTCGATTTGCCCACTCCGAACCAGGCAGTTCCATCAGAGGATAGCGCAGATTCTACTTCTCTTGAGCGGCCAAAGCGAAAACCAGTCCCGTCCCTGCGTGAGCAGCGTGACAACGCTATCGGCAAAGAGAATATACCCCCTACTGGAACGAGAGGTGCCAAAGGAAAGAAGTCGAAAGGAAAGCGAGCAGCAGATGCAGATATCAGTGATGGTAGCGCCCCGAAGCCCAAGTAAGTTTGCTCATACTCTTATGTCACCAGTCTTTAAGTAGAACATCACAGAAAGCACAAGGTGACGAAGTGAAATCACTTCACTGAGGGCAGTACTACATAACTATTATATGTACCGTATATTTTGTCGTATACAGCAAGCACACAGTGATTGACTCTGGAGTGGGCTCGAAAGACTCTAATGCAAGAGCTTTAGCCTTGCTTAACATTACGATGTGTCATGTTGCAGCAAAGTTTACACAACTCGACGTACATAGTCAGAGTAGCTGCTAAGTACATACAAAATGGTGAGGACTGTATTGCAAGGAAGTGGGCACACGAGATGGTAAGAGTCATGATACTATAAGGCGGTGTCATGGGAGTGTATTGCAAAAGTGGGAGGTTATGTCAGTGATGCAAGACGGCATTGCACGCGTTGCAATGAAGTGGGCAGGCGGGTTGGCATTGGATTGCAAAGGGGATGGTGACCGTGCGTCGCGGCGCATGATACAAGGCGGCAAGGAGCGGGCGAGCGGGCATATATATATATATAGGGATCAGATTGCAAACGGGCTGGTGACGTGCGTGATGCAAGGCGCGTGACAGTGGGATGGTGTTGCATAAAGGTGGCGAAGGCATAGGTTGTGTTGCAAGAAGGCGGGGGTATCGGCGGACTGATCGCAGGGAGGCGAGCAGGCGGGTTGGATCGTGCATGATGCAAGGTGGGCGGCGGCGAGATGGTGTTGCAACGGGGCGGGCAATGGACTGTTTTGCAAAGCGGGCGACAGCAGCGCACGCGTTGCAAGGAAGCGGGGGGGCGGGTTGGCACCGGATTGCAAACAGGTTGGATCGCGCGTGATGCAAGGTGCGTGACAGTGGGATGGTGTTGCATAAAGGCGGCGAAGGCATGGGTTGTGTTGCAAGAAGGCGGGTTGGCATCGATTTGCAAACGGTTGGATCATGCGTGATGCAAGGTGAGCGGCGGCGAGATGGTGCTGCAACGGGACGGGCAATAGACTGTATTGCAAAGTGGTGGGCAGCGCAAACCTTTGGTGGGTGGTACGAGACGGTATGTATTGCAATGAGAGTAAACAATGTTGCAAAACGCCACAATAAGACGAGCGATCCATTGATGATCGCTCTTCATGCAATAACATACTACGGCTAAATAGCAGACAATCATGCAACAATTTTCCAGTACAGCCTGGGAACATGCCGAGATGTCCAGGGTGAGACAAAGAGGCGAGAATGTCGAGTATGCACGCTGTAGTATTTGTAGTATACATCTGGTCAAGCTATAAAGTGGACGAAAGTGGGTGAATGATAAAGTGTGAAAGTGTGAAAGTGGCCGTAAAGCACTTTAAAAGCAATGGGATCTACTTTGAAAGGTAGCAATTTACTTTACATGCATGACTACAAAGTACGCGTAAAGTGATCATAAAGTTCCGTAAAGTGACTGTGAGATTTGCTCATGCTACGAGCTCTCGTTCGATAAGGCGATCTCCACCCACGCGCTCACCCACTGGCAGGCCCCCGGGATACCCGAGATTGGCAAGGCGGACGTCAACCTCGTTCTTCACCCTCAAAGGAAATTTCATGCTTGGCGATGTGACCTAACTGTCCCCGTGCTTCTCCACATTCTTAGTAAGAGCAAAGCAACCTTCGGAATTGCTCACACACGGAAGTGTCTACACGTCCCCCCCAACAAGGTGATAGAAATAGCCTTTCCTCAACCGGATGCAACTCCAGGTTCCCCCGTATGTCTGCGATTGTGACATGTTAATCGAACACCGACCTTGAATACGCTATTGAGCACCCCATGCATATTAATGGCGTGCGTAATCCAGTCGGCGTTTGCTTGCTTTCGGCTAACAATTTCGTTAGAATGCATTCCACGTCGTCAGGGTTTCTTGTAGCAACAAGACGAATTTCGTAGATCCTGTGCGGCGACTTGTCTCCATCGACGACAGTGCGAACAACGTGACCATCCGTTTCGTCACTGACAATCCGGGTCCTTGGTTCCCTCATTGGTGAGTGGTACACCGTCTGAGAATTGCAAGCTGACGTATCCATTTGTAGCCACATGGACTGCCATCTTAACCAGTAGGCTCACCTTGACGGAATGGCGTGATCCAGCTCATTCCTGCGTGCACCGGGCTGGCTGTTGTGATGGTTGCAGCACCGAGTGAAACAGCTCAATTACATGGGGATCCATCAGTCACTCCATGTAAGTGGTAACCTCGTCTGTGCTAGGGGAAGCTATGCACAGATCGTCTCCTATGCAGAGGAAAGGTACAATCCATGTCCAAATAAGTGACCCCCTTGGCCGAGCTTGCACGCGTCCACCGCCAGCCTATGTCATAATCATAATGTGATCTTAGATTCAATGTGTGGATTCAATGTACGGAAAGGGGGGAAGGGAAATGAAAAAAAAAAAATTCGACAAGAGCAACGGAGGGGGCACGACCACTGCAAGTACATCTACGTCTCACTTCCAAACGACAACGTACTCTACACGTTTCGCTGGAAATCCAGCGTCCTCATGCCGGCGCTCTGCTTCTACCCGTTTGAGATGTCAAGTTAGAAGAGAGTGCGATAATACGCACGCTATATGCGGGTCCCCTGCATACACGCAATCAGTCATGCTTCACGACAAGTTCAAACTCGTCTCCACTCACCAGCTGCTAGAAGTAATAGTACGTCGAAAAGTTGACCGGAATGCTATTGTTATACAAATTATAGCAAGTGTCCCTCTCCGTAATCTCAATCGGGTTGATGACCCGACACTCGTTCAGGCACGTGTACAGCTGGATATTGTATCCGCCGGGGTCGTACCAGTAGATGGACTGGAAATTAATTGGGGCGGTCTGCGAGACCTCGTTGCTGGTGGTGCTGGTCTCGACGACGGCGCATGTGCCGGTGCAGCCTGGGGCGCTGCAGAAGATGAAGGCGTCAGAGGAAGGGTAGGTGACGTCGGGCGCGCCCGTGGTGGGAGAGCCACTTTGGGGAGGCTCTGCATAGGGTGACTGTGCGAGAACGCCGCACGCGGCGAAGAGAGCGGCGAGGAAGGGTACGGTGACAGTCAAGCGCATCAGGGTGAACTTGGTGGGTGGATATGGACGCTGTAGCTCTGGATTTTATACGCTTGCAAGGCTTGCAAGGAGTCGGTGATGCGAAGAAAATCGAGTCCCGTGTACCGTTAAGAGGCGGCCGGTTAGGGGCAGTGGGTAAGTTGCACACGTCTGGATGAGACGTGTGCTAGGACCAATGGCTTTCCTATCAAGACTGTGAGAGTCGTGTACGTGCAAGCGAGTTTGAATGGACTGTTAGAAATAACAACTCGCTAACCACACAATCGTGAAAGAGAAGTGGACACATGACCTGTCAACAACAAATCTTTGAAGGAGACAAGTCTCTCACCGTGCTGATGGATAAATGCAAAGCAAGGGTGACAGCAATGTACGAGAATCCGGGTGAGCCTGTTTGGAGGATAGGATAGAATTAGCATGTCTACCACAGCTCGTGAACGGGAGAGTGACAGCGGGTCGTAGCAACAACTTGAAGGCACGAATCTGGAGGACCACAGCCGGCCAGTGACTGCTCACATGTAAATGTAAGCATGGGGACGAAAGCATTTCAGTGTTCAACATGTTTGCAGATGAAAAGGCTTCCGCGATGTGAATGCCACTGGAGGTTGGAGCCATGTGCTGGTTGCAGTGATTCCTGCGTAGCAAGGAGAGCAGTTGTGCCCCCGATGATGTCTGTAGAGCACCAAATTATCTGCGAGTCACTTTGTGAAGCCTGAAAGAGAACGGATCAAGTTGATGTCATTTCATTACTGGCGCAATTGCATACCACGAATCCAATCTGCCTGGTCGTCATTTACCGTTATTTCCGTCGTCAACTCGTTGGTCATTTGCTGCAAACACTCAACCGCGTCCATCATACGCTCCATCGTTACTAGGCATGAACAAATAACTCGATAAACAACGAATTTCGGAGTGATGAACTCCAAACCCCGCACGTCAGACACGAGAGGGAGACCGAGGAAGGACATTCACATTGGCAGCAGCAGCTAGGGTATCTTTCCAAGAGCCACTTCCCAGGCTAGCTCTTCCCCACTCCTTCAAGAGTCGGGAGGGGGTAAATGAAGTGAGCATTGTGTGCAGCCTGGCCACGGACAGAGAGTCTGCACGGGATTCAGACTCAGAAAACATTGGCTGCAAAAATCTACCAAGATGGTTGTGTATAGAAGATGAAAGAAAATGAAGTGAAACACTCACAAGCGATCCACTTCCTCGATGCTTCATCCTCATGACTCTCACTCTCAAAGGTATCCACCATTTTCAAAGAGAGATTCGGCGGCTGCGTCGTCCACACGATCTGCCGCATAGAGAGATTCACAGAGACGTTGCCGGATAGTGATACCAAAGCGATCAAAGCCCCATCCAGGAATCTATTTCAATGAGATGAGTCATTTTGATATGCTGCATGCACTGGCAGCTGTAACACAAAAGCTCACCAGTGAGTTACCCAGTACATGGGGGACGTCAATGCTGACGTCGACGTGCTCTCTAGTGTGGTGGTCAAGGCACGCGTGGTCGTACCCTCAGGCTCCAGTTCAGCGTATTTTCTAACGTTGAACATTGAACGTGGTGCCAACGAAGTCGTCGTTGCGGTAGAGATTCATTTATGGGTGTCCGGTGATGTTGTAAGGTAGTTGATCCTGTAGACGATTCCGCTGGCTTGATTCGATCATTGGATATGACGAAAAGCCAGTGTTGGGTGTACCAGAGGAGAACAGGCTGGTACCAGGGGGTGACAACAACGAATACCTTCATTAGCAAGCGCCCGTCATTGCCATCATGAACCCGAACGAACTTGAAATCCCCAGTTGCCAGTGCGGTCGCGATCTGATCGCCTTGGGAATATATCGCCGCCCTCGCCGCTCTCTCGTAGTGGAGTGGACCAACAACTAGTTGGTGACTCGCGACGTCCCACGATAGCCATGCGATCGCAGCACGCGACGAGAAGCCGAGTTGAGTCGAGAGTGAAATCCACTCCGTTTATGTCGCTGTCCTCGCGGTGTGAGAGGACCAGGTCATACGTCCTTGCGTCCCAGACATATACCCAGCCCCACTGTGTACCCGCTGATATCCGTCTATCGTCCTTCGAGGCCGCGACACTGTTGGCGGTTAAGGCCGGCATGCTTGCAACTTGATCTCTCCCTCAGGCTTTTCACACGCACATCGTCCCGAAAAGGCAGGCAACACCTTTCGAATTCAACACGACCAAACAACCGCTCTTCCACTCACCACGATGCCCCGTCGACGCGGCAAATTCATCCCACCTCCCTCCCACCTCTCCCGCATCCTCGACCACCTCAACATAGGCCCTCGCCTCGCCCTCCCTGGTCTCCGACGTATCAGTCTCACACTCGCAGCCAAGAACGACCACATGGGTGCCCGGTGAGCGCCCTCTGCACAGACACCGGAAACGCGCACGCTGACGTATGCACACGGGCAGACACTTCGTCAAGGACGAACTCCCCCGAATACGCTGGGCCAACCCCCTCCTCGACATCGCCGTCTCCAAAATCCCCACCAAAACGCGCGCCGAGGCGTGGCCCGCCCAAGCCGTGCTCGAGTTCCGTGCGTCTCTTCCTTTTCCCTGGCGTGTTTCGTGACCAACATGGCCGTAGAGGACGGACGGACGTCGACGATCGACATGTCCAACAAGTGGTCGACGACCATCGCCAAAGAGCTCATGGACATGGCCGGCGGCGACCCGTGGATGGCGTACAAGTCTGCTGCACTCGCTGCGGGTCATCCCATATTACCTGGGGAAGACAAAGAGCGGCTCGCGCGAGCAGCCAGAGCGCGCAAGACCAGCGCTGCCAAGCCGTCCTCAGCAGAGGAACTCGAGGCACAGGTGCAGGACATGCTTAGCGCGCCGAGTCGACCCAAGACGGGCGCGGCAGCTATGTTGCCTTGATAGATGTGTATCTAATATATATTCATCACGACTCGTCACAGTAACCTGCATGCTGCCAACCGTTCCATATATTGTAGCAAAACAATTCTAGTCGGTAAACCAAGACGCGATGAGTATGATCATCCCGATGCCAAACACGATGGCTGCAATGTCATTCAGGAACGCGCTTCCCATGCGCACATACCTTAACCCATTTATGATGATGGATGGAAGCGGTGGTGGAAGGTGTGGAAGTGCAAAGGAAATGATGGCTGGCGGTTGCGCTTCGTTCTGTAGTGTCTCGTTCAGCACACATCGCGAGAGAGTGCAGCGACGACATACATGTCCCGTGAATATACGCAGCGAATGCAACATCACCTGCAACGTCACAAACGCCCAAAAGAACGGCTACAAGTGTCCGATCAGCCCTCTCGATGCCCAAACGAGTTCAGAACACTCACGACGACCTGCACGCCCCACCCGCTCCCCTGCGTGACCAGCTTGGGCCACCGTTTCCAAAACGCCACATCGACCGCGCCCGCCGTGTGCTCGACAAACACCGCTGGTTCCTTCCAGAGCACGAACACCGCCAACAAGGTCCACATGCACACCAGGTGCAGCACCGGCATCCATGTCTGCATCCACGCCATCGGCTTGGGCGGGGCGGGAGCTTTTCCGGGGACCGCGCCGGGGCCGCCTTGAGCGCGCTGCATCTGGCTGAGCTGGCTCATGAGGCCCGCGAGGGGGTCGTCTGCCGTGGGCGGCGTTGCGAATGGTGGGAGGGGTGGGGGAGACTGGGCGTGCGGCGGTTGGGCTGGAGAAGGGTCGAGTGCACCGCCCATGAGTGCTTGCATGAACTGGCGCTGCTGTTCTTCAGACCAAGCCGGGGGTGACGGGGAGGGCGACGACTTCGTCGGCACGTCTTTTGGTGGGGATGGTGGCATCCGCGTTTCCTCGCCGACGAACGCGGCGCTCCCGCGTGCAGGTGGGGCTGTGAGGTATGAATTGGTGTGTGGTGAGCGCATGAACGACGACGACGCTCACTGTCGTCGAACAAGGCGGGTGCGTCGTCGCCCCGCGCGGTGGTGGTCAACTTGGCGAGGCGAGCCC